>CM075807.1:83117860-83272316 GCA_037975025.1 Excoecaria agallocha
AAAGTTAAGCCATATGAAGGGTATATTGGTAATTATGCACATGTGTATTGGAATGTAGCTAAAATACTAAGGAAGGATGTAATTGAATTAAATAAAAAGCTTGGGGTTAAATGTTGAGAAAATAAGTTTTGAGGGTTAAAAATGTATAAGGGCAATCTTAGAATTTCCTGAGTAAGATATTTACCCCACTCACTCTTTTAAGGCTTCCTGGGGAAGCTGGAGATCGAGAGAAGGGTAGAGAATGTTAGGGTTTATGAGCAACATCTAAGAAGGTAATGCTTCTCCTTGTAGATCTATCTCTACGTTTCTTTTCTAGGTTTGATCTCTGGTTTTAAAGGATTAAGAGACCCTGTTGTACCTTTATGTGTGAGGAGATAAAGGAAATTAGCAGTAAGGGAGCTAGATCAAGATGAGCGAAGGAAGATTGAGGCTTCAAACCAGGTATGGGAACTAGGTTTACTATATTGTTCGTATGATTGATTTTGAGAATCTTTTCCCCTCTCTTCTTGGATGTGTGTTTCCTTGATGAAGTTATAGGCTAAATATAGTAATGTTGATAAGTTGGTTAGATTTAAAGGTTTATTAAGCATTAATGTAAAAATGAGCATTAATTAGCGTGAAATCAGAGTTTCAACTGAACCATGCATGTTGAACCCCATTGTATGGCCGTATATGGTGTTTCACCTTATCATGCACAGCCACGCATTGTTATTCTTGTTAGAGAGTATGCCCTAGAGCCCATGTAATAGGGATGTTTTTCATATGTATGAAATTTATATTCTTAATAAAAGGCATCATTCATTTATTAATGCTGTGTTTGAATACATGAGTTTGTAAATCTTAAATTAATAAATGAAGTCCTAGATATTATAAACACAGTGCAAAGGCAATCATGAAGGTGTTCATGATGTGAGATGTCTATCGCATGCAAATGTGTTAATATCTAAATATCCCTAGTCATAGAATTAACAAGATAGGACATTGTTAATTCGGACAGACTAGCACATGTTATGCTTCTTGAATGGTTCAAGCAATGGTTCTCATAATTGTGATTATGGATGATAATCAAAGCTAACATGTGGATGCTTGTTAGAGGAACAAGTTCATTGGAGACCTGCAAAGAGAATCCTCATATGGATATTAAATCTATGTCAGTGAGGAATCTCTTCATAGCGGTTGTGCAAGTATCCTTAGACTTGAGATCACCAAAGTTATCTTAAGTAGCAAGTGGTATACTTTGACTCCATAACTGATTACTTCCAACTGGGAGTGAACATAGTTAGGAGATTGGGTATATCATGACCTACTTAAAGATAGTTGAGTGATTGACAAAGGATTCACCATCCCAGATTTAACAAGGGAAGTTATCTCACATGATTCTATAATTACCTTGTTCAGTGAATCTCTGGCCAGAGTAATATGCCGAGATGGATGGAGATCCATGAAGGGCATTTTAGGAACAATGGTTAAATTAATAGAACATACATAATTAGATTTATATGAGTTGACAGAAATCCATACTCAGAATCTAATTGAGATAAGAGTGGTGAAAGGAGTAATTGCACGGTAACTGTTTCTATGGAAGGGTACAGTCAAACCACATGACTTTCCTGACATTTGGGTAGTCATGATGCCTAGCTAGAGGCCAATCATGACTTGTATAATGATGTATCAAAATATCAATAGAGATTGATAAAATGATTTAAAGGAGTTTAAATCATGTGAGTTTTGAATAGAACTCACAATTACATATTATACTGCCAACATGGACAGGAACCCAATAGGTCACACACATATAGAGAAAAGGGTAAAATGGTAAAATGACAAGGATAATAATATTTGATATTATTATAAAGGTAGAGAGGAGAATATGATAATAATTAATTAAAGAGTTTAATTAATTATGATCAAATAAAATTGTCCGCGGAACTTTTGAGAAATGTTATGTAAATTGGACCTAAATGAAATAATGTATTTCATGATTAATTATTATTGTCTTATAAGTGTTATAAGACTACTATAAGTGTTATAGGACTGATATAATAATTAATAGGACCATTGGAGAAATTATAGAGGGCCAAAGGAATGAAGAAGTTGGAGGAAGCCCTCCAGAAGAGGGCTACACGCCAACTCCATACAGAAGGGCTTAGAGGGCTTTTTCTTGGACCAAATTAATTTATATATGTTACATAAGTGTTATGGAACTCACATATTTAATTTGGTTGGATTTGGAATCCATTTGGGTATTTAAATCTAATTAGATGCACAAAGGGCCTAGTTTGTGGATTTTGTGCATGGTCTTTTATGAAAAGATTTAATTTGGATTTAATTAAGCCCAAATGATTATAATTAATTCCAGAAGCCCAATTAATAATTCTCCAGCAATTTTAAAGAGCCCAATCTCATTAAGGAGTTGGAATTTTAACCTAACTATAAAAGGCCAACTAATGAGAATTCGGGTTAAGTGATTAAAACAAAAGGAAAGTCCTTTCTCTAAAAACTCTCTCCCGTTTTGCGCCACTTCCCAAGCTAGCTCTTGGGAATTTCGGCCAGCCCTAGTTGAACACCAATTTTTTGGTTCAATTTACCCTTCTCTAGTGTGGATTACTCATTGGAGGTGTTTGATTTTTTACACTGTGGTTTGCGACAACCCGGTGCGAAGTAAAATCAACTGTTCAACAAAAATCAAAGGTGATTTTTCTTATTCTCATATAGTTATATTGTGTATTCATGGCAAGATCAGATCTAATGGTTAAAAAATTTTAAAATTCCGCTCATGTATGTGATGCATGTAACCGTTTAATTCCAACATGGTATTAGAGCCACGGTTTTGCCATGGATATACAATTCTATATTTTTCTGCGAAATAAGTTTTGTTTTGTTTTGAGTTATTTATTTCATGAACTTTAAAATATTAGATTTTATTGTTCATGAATGAGAAATATTGATTTCTTGTTGTATGTGTGATCAAATAAATTTGGTGGAAACAAAAACGAATTTTTTGAAGCATTATGATTTGGGTTTGGCGTGAAACCCTAGGTAATGTAGGGGCTGTTCTAATTTAATTTCTTATGGATCCATTTAAAAATCATTTAGATGATATTTTATGTGTTTAATATGTGATATTAAGCCGTAGGATCGAACGGAATTAAAATCGAACAAGTTTTGCATGAAAACTAGTTTTGTCGAAAAGTTCGATAAATTGGTTTTCTTCGTGTGTTCTTGATGTGTTCTTGGTTAGAACGACTTTTGATCTTCTAAATATGATATATATGATATATTAAAGTGTTTTTAATTAATTGGATTAATTAAAATGGGCCTTAAATTAATTTGATTAATTTTAATTCATTAAAACCACTTAATGGGCTTAATTATGTTTCGGACTTGGTTTAAATTAGTAAATGACTTGGTAAGCCCAAGGAGCTGATTTAAATTAACTATTATAAACATTAATTAAGTTTATTAATGGGTTTTAAGGGCTGGAGTGGGCTTGTCTCATTCCAAAAGCCCAAATGGTCCAAATGACACAAAACTGGTTTGTGTGTGAACACACTTAGGGTTTTTCTTCTGTGGGTTTCGGCCTACACTTGTTTTAAGCCAAAAATTGATTATTTTAATTATTTAATATGATTAATTAATTAAATAATCAATTTATAATTAATTAATAATCAATTTGATTGATTATTAAGGCAAGAACACATTCATGCAAAAAGGTTTCCTAAAATGAAAGTTTCCAAAATGGAAAAAGTTTCCTAATTTGATCACATCATTAAAATAACTCAAAATATAGTTTCAAAGGTTGAAACAAAGTTAGTAATCCATTTCTTTATGCATTAGAAAGGCATATAAGGGTGTATGATTGGCATGATGGATAGTTATGGACAAAGCCCAATGTGATTGAGCATTATGCATGTTTTGGCCCAATGAGGACTTTCATGTCCCGGCCACTTGTTTTTGGTTTGTATTTCATTTCAAATTGTAATATGTAATTAGATTACTTAGATTAGAATTAGAAATAGAGATGGAGACCAATATCAAGGAGCAAGATGGGCTGGATGGAGATCCAACATGCTTAAAGATAATGTAATTATTTTCTTGTTTGAATCATGCATACTACCTAGGTGTGACCTTTTGATTTCCCTCTTGGCTCGGGGAAATCAATGTAGTGAAGTCCATAACTATACCATATTTGTATGCTTATATTTATATGATAGATATAGGATGCATACCAATGTATGCCAACCATGTATGATGAGACTTAATTAACTAAAACCCTCAAACAAATACTAAGGTATATAAGCCTTCCATTAATTTGAGGAGAACCGGAGTTCTTTATAGTATGGGTTGTTGACCACAGTCAAGCTCACATTATATCGAATATGTTCAAATCTAATTAAATGGGTCATCTTAGCTAGCCCATTAGTTTGTTGACCACAGTCAAGGCTAATGGTTCTAGAGGCAAGATTAGGGAATGCATATATGATATGGATGCATCAAGAGTTGATAACCTAATGATCCAATAGTTGTGTAGAGACACAATTGGTATATGGATACCTACCTTTCAAGGGTATGGAATTTGGCTTGTTGACCACAGTCAAGGTCAAATTACATATCAAGGATTGGATATTGGCCCACTAAGAAAACCATCGGGTTTTCTCGGATTATATAGTGAGGGCTATTAATTCGCAATAAAATAGTGGGAGTAAATGGATTAATTAAAGACCTTATTAATGCATACATATATATGAACATACTCTCATATCTTTTCTTTTTCACATCTAGGTCATCATCATGAGCACATCAAACATTAATATACGATCAATCTTGGATAACAAGCTGGTTGGCAACAACTATTCTGACTGGATCAGGAAAGTGAGAATTGTTCTCAGGGCTGAAAAGATCCATTATGTCTTGGATAAAGATCCACCACCACTTCCATCAGATGTTGCCATTGATGAGATCAAAGGCATTTATCGAAAATACATGGAGGATAGTGAAGCAGCAGCATGTTTGATGCTGGGTGCTATGTCCTCGGAGCTTCAGAAGCAACATGAAATGATGGATGCTAGAACCATCGTTTTACATCTAGAGGAGCTTTATTCTTCTCAGGCTAGAACTGAGCAATATGAGATTGCTCGAGCTCTATTTAGTTGCAAAATGGTGGAAGGCACTTCAGCTGCTGCTCATGCATTGAAGATGTATGGGTATATTGAGCATTTGAGTAGACTTGGCTATGTTATGGATAATGATCTTTACATAGATTTAATCTAGTACTCGTTGGCTCCAAGTTATGCACTTTTTGTGCTTAACTTCAACATGAACAAGATCCAAGTATCCATTCCTAAGTTAAACAACATGCTCAAGACAGCTGATGGATCATTTAAGAAAGATCCAAAAAGTGTCATGGTTGTCACTTCTACTAAAGGCAAGAAGCAGAAGAAGAAGAAGATAACCAAGGCGCAGCCAAAGAATGGTCGGATCTCCAAGAATAAGGTTGCCAAGAAAGAGAATCCCAAAGGAACTTGCTTCTATTGTGGAAAAGATGGTCATTGGAAGCGTAACTGCAAGGCCTATCTAGATTCTCTTAAGGAGAAGAAGCAAGCTGTTGCATCTACTTCAGGTATTCATATGATTGAAATTAATACTTATTCTATTGCTTCAAAACAATCTTGGGTATTAGATACCGGATGTGGATCTCATTTATGTAATGATCTACAGGGGCTTAGAAGCTTTAGAAGAGTTGGAAAGGCAGAGATATGTTTGCAGTCAGCTACTGGACAAAACATCTCTACAACAGTTGTGGGGACTTACTATTTGCCTCTTCCTAGTGGATTAGTACTGGAATTAAATAATTGTTATTATATTCCAGCTTTGTCCAAGAGTATTATTTCTTTCAGTTGTTTGATGAACGATTATGATATTTCTTTAAAGGACAAATGTTGTTACATTTTTAAGAACAATATATTTTATGCAAAAGCTATCATTGAGAATGGTATATTTGTTCTTGATTTAATTAAAGAAGTACATAATGTGGATACCAAGAGAATGAAACATGATAATCTAAATACCTCATACTTATGGCATTGTCGTTTAGGCCACATAAATGAAAAACGCATGACCAAATTGCACAAGTCAGGTGATTTGGGATCATTTGATTATGAATCATTTGATATATGCGAATCTTGTTTATTGGGAAAAATGACAAAAGCTCCCTTTATTGGTAAAGGAGAACGAGCTAAAATGGTTTTGGACTTAATACATTCAGATGTATGTGGTCCAATGACTACACATGCTAGAGGAGGTTACTCCTACTTCATTACTTTCATAGATGATTATTCCAGGTTTGGATACATCTATCTAATGAAATATAAGTCTGAAGCATTTGAAAAGTTCAAAGAATTCAGAAATGAAGTAAAGAAACAACTTGGCAAAAGTATTAAAACACTTAGATCAGATCGAGGTGGAGAATACTTAAGTCAAGAGTTTCAGGATTATCTTAGAGATAATGGGATTTTATCTCAAAGGACTCCTCCATATACACCACAACACAATGGTGTATCCGAAAGGAGGAATCAAACACTATTAGATATGGTTCGATCAATGATGAGCCGAGCGGACTTGCCTAAGTCCTTTTGGGGATATGCACTAGAAACTGCTGTTTATGTGTTAAATAGAGTTCCTAGTAAATCGGTTGATGTTACTCCATATGAGATGTGGAATAACAAGAAACCCACGCTTTCTCATATGAAAGTATGGGGTTGTCCTGCTTATGTGAAGAGGACAATGTCAGACAAACTGGATGTTAAGTCTGACAAATGTTTATTTGTTGGATATCCAAAAGAAACGTTTGGATATTATTTCTATCATCCCTTAGAACAAAAGGTGTTTGTTTCAAGGCATGCTGTCTTCTTGGAAAGAGAATTTCTCCTACGAGAGGACAGTGGGAGTAAAATTGAACTTGGTGAAGTTCAAGACCCACAAATAGAAGATGATCAATCGATTGAACCCGAAACTGAATTTCATAATGATGAAATCACAGTTGAACCTGATTATACACAAAATCCTAGAAGATCTACTAGGATGCGTTCTATCCCTGTGAGATATGGATTTCACATTGATTCGAATAGAGGCATAACTGTAGTAGAGGACAATGAGCCTACAAGCTATCAAGAAGTTTTGAACAGTTCAGAACGTGATTTATGGCTTAAGGCTATGCAGTCCGAAATGGACTCCATGTATGAGAATAAAGTATGGACTTTAACTCAACCACTTAAAGGGATAAAACCCATAGGGTGCAAATGGGTCTTCAAAAAGAAGACTAACATGGAAGGTAATATAGTTACCTATAAAGCTCGCTTAGTAGTAAAAGGTTATCGTCAAAAAGAAGGTATTGACTATGACGAAACTTTTTCTCCTGTAGCGATGCTTAAGTCTATAAGAATACTTTTAGCCATTGCAGCTCATTATGATTATGAGATTTGGCAGATGGATGTGAAGACAGCTTTCCTTAATGGAAATCTTACCGAGGATGTGTATATGACACAACCAGAAGGATTCACATCAGGAAATGGCGAAAAGGTATGCAAGCTTCAAAGATCCATTTATGGATTGAAGCAAGCCTCTAGGAGCTGGAACATACGATTCAATGAGACAATCAAAGAGTTTGGTTTCTCACAGAATGAAGATGAACCTTGTGTGTATAAAAGGGTCAGTGGGAGTGCAATTGTCTTCCTAGTTCTATATGTAGATGACATATTGATCATGGGAAATGACATTTCTCTTCTCCAATCTGTTAAAATATGGTTATCCAAGCAATTCTCCATGAAAGACCTTGGAGAAGCATCCTATATTCTGGGAATAAGGATCTATAGAGATAGATCCAATAGGTTGCTAGGTCTTTCTCAGAGTACATATATAGATAAAGTATTGAAGAGGTTCAATATGGATCTCTCTAAGAAAGGGTTTATACCCATGGTGCATGGGAAACACCTTTCTAAGTCTATGTGTCCACAGACACTGGAGGATAGAGAGAGCATGAATAGAATACCATATGCATCTGCAATTGGTTCTATCATGTATGCCATGTTATGTACACGTCCAGATGTAGCATTTGCTTTGAGTGTCACAAGCAGATTCCAATCTAATTTTGGAGAGGAACATTGGGCAGCTGTCAAGAATATTCTTAAGTACTTGAGAAGGACTAAGGATATATTCTTGGTATATGGAGAGGGCAGTTTGGAAGTAAACGGGTATACAGATGCCAGCTTCCAATCTGACAAAGATGATTGTAAATCACAATCTGGTTATGTGTTCATAATGGGAGGAGGAGCAGTTAGTTGGAAAAGTTCCAAACAAGAAACAACTGCTGATTCCACGACGGAAGCTGAGTACATTGCTGCTTCAGAAGCAGCCAAAGAAGCAGTCTGGATCAAAAAGTTCATAACCGAACTAGGAGTGGTGCCTAGCATTGTTGATCCGATTCCTTTATATTGTGACAACAATGGAGCCATTGCGCAAGCAAAGGAACCACGGTCTCATCAGCGATCCAAGCATGTTCTCAGACGCTACCATCTCATAAGGGAAATAGTAGCTAGAAATGATGTGAAAATAGAAAGGGTTCCCACAGATGATAATGTGGCGGATCCCCTCACTAAAGCACTTTCCCAGATAAAGCATGATCACCATATAAATAGCATGGGTCTGAGACATATGAGTGATTGGCTCTAGTGCAAGTGGGAGATTGTTAGAGAGTATGCCCTAGAGCCCATGTAATAGGGATGTTTTTCATATGTATGAAATTTATATTCTTAATAAAAGGCATCATTCATTTATTAATGCTGTGTTTGAATACATGAGTTTGTAAATCTTAAATTAATAAATGAAGTCCTAGATATTATAAACACAGTGCAAAGGCAATCATGAAGGTGTTCATGATGTGAGATGTCTATCGCATGCAAATGTGTTAATATCTAAATATCCCTAGTCATAGAATTAACAAGATAGGACATTGTTAATTCGGACAGACTAGCACATGTTATGCTTCTTGAATGGTTCAAGCAATGGTTCTCATAATTGTGATTATGGATGATAATCAAAGCTAACATGTGGATGCTTGTTAGAGGAACAAGTTCATTGGAGACCTGCAAAGAGAATCCTCATATGGATATTAAATCTATGTCAGTGAGGAATCTCTTTATAGCGGTTGTGCAAGTATCATTAGACTTGAGATCACCAAAGTTATCTTAAGTAGCAAGTGGTATACTTTGACTCCATAACTGATTACTTCCAACTGGGAGTGAACATAGTTAGGAGATTGGGTATATCATGACCTACTTGAAGATAGTTGAGTGATTGACAAAGGATTCACCATCCCAGATTTAACAAGGGAAGTTATCTCACATGATTCTATAATTACCTTGTTCAGTGAATCTCTGGCCAAAGTAATATGCCGAGATGGATGGAGATCCATGAAGGGCATTTTAGGAACAATGGTTAAATTAATAGAACATACATAATTAGATTTATATGAGTTGACAGAAATCCATACTCAGAATCTAATTGAGATAAGAGTGGTGAAAGGAGTAATTGCACGGTAACTGTTTCTATGGAAGGGTACAGTCAAACCACATGACTTTCCTGACATTTGGGTAGTCATGATGCCTAGCTAGAGGCCAATCATGACTTGTATAATGATGTATCAAAATGTCAATAGAGATTGATAAAATGATATAAAGGAGTTTAAATCATGTGAGTTTTGAATAGAACTCACAATTACATATTATACTGCCAACATGGACAGGAACCCAATAGGTCACACACATATAGAGAAAAGGGTAAAATGGTAAAATGACAAGGATAATAATATTTGATATTATTATAAAGGTAGAGAGGAGTATATGATAATAATTAATTAAAGAGTTTAATTAATTATGATCAAATAAAATTGTCCGCAGAACTTTTGAGAAATGTTCTGTAAATTGGACCTAAATGAAATAATGTATTTCATGATTAATTATTATTGTCTTATAAGTGTTATAAGACTACTATAAGTGTTATAGGACTGATATAATAATTAATAGGACCATTGGAGAAATTATAGAGGTCCAAAGGAATGAAGAAGTTGGAGGAAGCCCTCCAGAAGAGGGCTACACGCCAACTCCATACAGAAGGGCTTAGAGGGCTTTTTCTTGGACCAAATTAATTTATATATGTTACATAAGTGTTATGGAACTCACATATTTAATTTGGTTGGATTTGGAATCCATTTGGGTATTTAAATCTAATTAGATGCACAAAGGGCCTAGTTTGTGGATTTTGTGCATGGTCTTTTATGAAAAGATTTAATTTGGATTTAATTAAGCCCAAATGATTATAATTAATTCCAGAAGCCCAATTAATAATTCTCCAGCAATTTTAAAGAGCCCAATCTCATTAAGGAGTTGGAATTTTAACCTAACTATAAAAGGCTAACTAATGAGAATTAGGGTTAAGTGATTAAAACAAAAGGAAAGTCCTTTCTCTAAAAACTCTCTCCCCTTTTGCGCCACTTCCCAAGCTAGCTCTTGGGAATTTCGGCCAGCCCTAGTTGAACACCAATTTGTTGGTTCAATTTACCCTTCTCTAGTGTGGATTACTCATTGGAGGTGTTCAATTTTGGACACTGTGGTTTGCGACAACCCGGTGCGAAGTAAAATCAACTGTTCAACAAAAATCAAAGGTGATTTTTCTTATTATCATATAGTTATATTGTGTATTCATGGCAAGATCAGATCTAATGGTTAAAAAATTTTAAAATTCCGCTCATGTATGTGATGCATGTAACCGTTAAATTCCAACAATTCTCCCATGAACGACGGCATAAACCTAGTGCCCCCTTCACGACCGTGCATCTCCCATTTTCTACCCATGCACATCCACGCATGGGATGTCTTTCACCTATGCATGACCATGTATGGGATGCCTCTCTCCCATGCATGACAACACATTTCCTCTTCTTTTCCCTTACTTGGTTGCGTAGAACTTTTTCCCTCTTCTTTTGCATGGCCATTTGGCCATTTAACCCATGTAATTGTACGACCACTTGTCCATTTAACCCATGTAAATGCATGACCACTTGGCCATTTAACCCATGTAAATGCACAACCACTTGGCCTTTATTTTTGTAAAATTCATAGTCACTTGTACACTTTATTTTTTTTGTTTCTTCTTCTCCCCAAACTATAGTTCATTCATAAATTATGAACCACTATTTTATGGCCTATTCATATAAAGATCTTGATATGATTAGGGTTAATTAAGCTAGGAATAAGAAATGTTGATGATGGTTGGGTATACAAGTGGTGGGTAGTATGTTAATTGATTACTGATGAATTATTATAGTTCTAAAAGTCTTTCCAATGCTAAGGTTTAAAATAAGATATAGTTTAGCAGGGATGTGCCTACAAGAAGAGTTATTGTCTGAATTTGAGCGAAAAGAATTTATTTATGTGAGGGAATGGATTAACTAGTTTGTAAGTCATAAGTCATTAATAAATGACTGGTGGCATGATCACCTTATTAGGAGAAACCCTATGTATGTATGCATATATATATATTTTAAGAGTGAGGAATTTTAAAGCAACGATGGTTGGAAGGTTATAAATCTAAGTTAAAAGAGATGGGACATGATATTGTCTTTTTATGCTTAGTCACGAGACCACAAAAGTTAAGTTATGCTTTAAGTATAATGGGAGGTGTTGACTAGCCTTGATATAAAGAAACGTGCTTATTTGTTTGCTTATGCCATGCGTTTTATTATGGAAAACTCATACCCACAAGTAGTGTGATAGCATATATGATGGAATAATCTTGCATAAACATATTTGAGGGTAAAATATTATAAGATAAAAAGTACAATTATGATGAATTGATACATACATGATCTTGTTGGTATTTATAACCTATTGTCCATGATCTAATAGACTATAAAAGTGAGCTACAGAGTTAATTAAGAATGAGTGTTTATTTTAGGATGAAAATAATTGTTCACCTTATTATATTAATCATAGATGTTTAAGTGTTGTTCAAGTAATTATGTATTGATATGAATATATATGATATTGTATGGAAGCCACTTACAACAAATAATAACAAGGTACATCTTTGAGAATTGTTAATGAAATATGTAAGTACAATGCCCTATCGTTGATGTATCTATGCGATGATAAGTAGTCTGACTCAGTATCTGAACAAGTGTGAATAACAAAGCATGTATTGCTATGATTCAAGTTGTATATATATATATATATATATATATATGGACATGTATATAATCTTATGAAGACTTTTAATTACAAAATCTATACTTTTATAGTTGCCTCATTAGCTTCATGCATAATACTAAGTAAGATGAGATTGTTCAATGAAAGTAATATTTTATTATGTTTGAATTATCATGCAACTACTATGACATGTATGATTGATGTATGATAAGAAGGATATGCATTCTTTTATGAAATGTGGCTTTAAGCCAAATGATGTACTAAGTAAAGAAAAATATGTAAAATAAAAAATGTTCTTGAAGTGGTTAAGCCTGCGGGTTTTAGTTTAGTTATGGATTAGATAGGAATGCCTAAAGGTATACAATCGCAACTGCCATAGTTGACCCCGTCTGGGTCTTGTTCCTTAATAGAACCATCGTTTTGCCCCTTTTGAGTCCATAGTTTGTTCCTTGTTGGAAACATTGTTTGATCCCGTTTTGTTCCATTATTTTGATATCTTCAGATATCCATAGTTGATACCTTCGGGTATCCATTGCTTTCGTTATTCACCCTTTGAACTAATACGTAGGCAGGCTATTAAAGATGAAAAAAAGTATATGAAATAAAGTAATATATATATGCATGGATTACTTCACTTATTTAACATAAGCATGATGAATGGCCTATGTTGTTTTAACTTAAATTCCTTTTGGCTATAACTGTATTTAGGAAAAGAAATGACATGTTATGTGTTACATGATTGTGATATCTCCACCTATTATGTGGAAGGTTCCCGTGTGAGTGCCGATGTGAGTTATTTCCACCAAGGGGTTCCATGGGGAATAGATTATCCATACGGGCTACATGCTCACTATATTATATTACAAGTTCTATGAACTTTGACATACATAATAATCTTTATGTACATGGAGGTATGAGATCTTGCATGTGGTATGGAGACTTTATCAATTAATCGTGATACGAAATACCTGTTCTTTGTAATGGCATGCGAATCTATTAGTATGTATAATTCTTACTTACAACATAGTGAAATGCATGAGATGAAAGGACATTGTATAATTTTAGTTTGCCATATTAAGAGAGCACTGAGGAATTACATGATTATGAACTTGAAATGAGAATAGAATGACATATATATACACACACACATATATATATAGGTAAAGTAATTAGGCCTAATAGTATCTCATATATAGGTTGCATGGCATAAGCAATCCCTTATGAATTGAATTAATGTTGAATGTGTACCTTATGTAACCAATGAGATTTAATGCATTGAATGAAAGTTTTGTACCGTCAATAATTTTTATAACTGGATCCTTAAAGGAATATAAATTGCATGAACTAGGTAAGTTAATAAAGAAAGAGATTGAATGATGATAGTGATGTGACAAGGATCCAAGAAGAAGATAAGTTAAATAATACTTGAGAATTTTGATAAGCAAGATATTTATTGCTTAAAGTTAAGGACTTAACCAAATGCCCATTGTAATAATCTATATAATAAGCCCATATGTTATTCTGTGTTACACAGGAAGTTGTATATGACAAGATGAATTATGGAAAGAAGTTATCTATAGGGTTTTGCTCCTCACTAAGCTTTATTTCTTAGTATGGGTTTTTTTATCCGTGTAAGTTTCAGGATAAGTTCTAGTGGATCGTTAGCAATTGTTGCATGATCATCATTGAAGAGAGGATTTGGTGAACTATGGCGCCTTTGATGTTTTCAACATGTTTAGAAGGCCATTTATGTTATGTCTTTTTACTTATAAGTTTTATCTTAATTATGGTGGAATGTAATTATGGCCTGTCTTATTATTTATTATTTATGCCTAATTTTTAATAGGTTTATGATGATGATTGATGCTTATCCATGGTTAGTGGATTAAGGTGTTATAATTAGCGGTATCAGAGCCCATGTTTAGGCTTTTCTAGGCAATAAGGAATTAAGAAATTGTTCTGGAAGGATGAGATGAATTAGTTTAGACCCAAATACCCATATTCAGTGTTATTGCTATTGGGATATAGAATTTGATGATTGTGATAGTTGATTGGCCTATGATTGATGTATATTAGAGCACTATTAGGATTTTGATTTAGAAATTGTGAGATGATATCTGATGAATTGTCAGTATCTCTCACCTTCGAATATTGGAAGTACTTAAATGCCTTGATGTTCTATGATTGAAGTATAGAACAAGTTTGATTGTAAGCGTGTCTAGATTGTTTACTAAGTGGTTGAGGTTATTAAGATGCTCTATAAATATAAATTATCAGGATTTTCCTAATCAGTAGGGGCAATGAAACATATTTCATTGTATCGAGATGGGATAAACATTTTCATTTCATGAGAATATTTATCGGTATTCTATTGCATACATGAAGTCATAAACGCATTACACAACATCTCATATCACATGAAAAGTATTGCATCACTTATCTAGCCCAGCTGAAAGGAAAAAAATCTGATAAGAAGTATAACGAGCATAAGAGTATCTGGAGCTTAAGAATAGGTACTAAGGTTATTGTAGCACCCCCTATGCAAATACCCCATTAAACATGTATCATGAATACTATTAATCATGCTTATACTACATGTTCATTTAATCATCATTTAGCCATTAATCATGCCATATGATTTCATATGATTATATTCGTGCTACAAGTCTATTCATGTTTTTCCTTTTCATACCTATTATCATGCATACTAAACTATATGAAGAGTACTTTATGTATATCACATGCACACACATCTGTCTTAGCTTTACTACTAATGAGTTACAATATTCCACATAGGTTTTATACATATCATAAGATAACTGGCCTTTATACAAAACATATGATAATTGTATTACAAAATATCCTACATCAAGGTTATAAGTCGATGGTTGGCCCTTCCTGATGCAGAGAACGTCCCTCAACAAAAGTCTTGCTATTTGAACCTAAACGGATAAAATAACCCGTGCTAAGCTATAAAGCTTAGTGGGGAATATCTACAGATGGATGACCACTCACACAGGTCATCAAAACATACATATACAATGTATATAATAATAACATATGCAACATATCATGTCTTTAACAACAAATACTTTAAAGCATAACATATTTTCCCATGTTCCTAATCATTGTATCCAGAAGAGTAACAATTATGCTCATATTCATAATTCATATAGACGGCAATTTCCCATGTAAACATATTCAAATAAAACATAATTCCTGTGGTAAAACAACATTATAATCCACAATATCAATCTTTAGTCAAATAACTTTAACTGTTTAATTTCGATCATTACTATGAATAACGTTTAGCCTGCCTTAGCTTTATTGGTGGATAACGGGAACTATGGATACACATCGGTATCAAAGAGGGATATCCGAAGATATCAAATCTATAGACCCAAACGGGGCCAAACTGTACTGTGGACCGGTAGAGCATACCCAAACGGGGTAGCCTATCAACCCAAACGGGGCTGATCATGATCCAAACGGGATCATATATATACTATGGACCCAATCGGGCCAAACTATGGCAGCTGCAATTTCACTATAGGTGCCTATCTATCCACATCTAAAACTCTATCGCAGGCAAAACTATATTCGTGTTCAATTCACATATTAATATTGTATTCATAGTATAATGTTGTACACATATACATAGTTTTATATAACTATGAATTCTCTGGTGCATAATCAGATATATGCACATTTCACATGCCAAGTTATACATCTGGCTTATTCAAATCTGTATGATTGTACAATTTGCATCATAACATATAGGCATGACATATAACCATCATATCATATACTTGATCATGTTCTCATTAAGCATTTCACATGTTTATAGTCATGCTAATTCATCTTCTATCTCATAAGGCAATTACATGCTCATATACTCATATACATAATCATAAATGTACATACCTGTGGGTACATTCGCATATAGTTGATTTATTCTTATGAGCATGTTTCCAACACATATATATACCTTTATCATCATTCAAGTCATGTGCTATACAACATATCAACATGTTTTCATATGGGCACATACACATGCCAAGGTCATACTATTATAGTTCCTATTTTATAGCATAGGTACATGTCAATATGTGCACTTTTATGTAATAGGATTTACATGTTTATATATATCAATTTGGCATATGACCATCATGCACAAGACTAATCACATGTATATGTTAGATATTTCATCACTAGTCTTTATTCATATAAACAATTGAATTCATCTGTATTCATATAAATCCTTCATTGATAGTCATATTACATGCCTTATTCAATTAACTTTACTATCACATAAGGAACTATCTGTCTCAATCAATTTAAAATCATATTATCAAGTGTAGCAACATTCTGCACATAATTGTAATTTCTATTACATTGAACAGTCTAGAAAACAAGTCCGGATTCAACCCTATATTACATGTACTTAGAGATAGATTTAAGCTTAGGTTTCTTCATATGAAATATAGGTATGGAAGACTATTTTTCAATGCAAAAAGAATCATTCAATTTTTTGTTCTATAGCTCAACTTATGAGCAAAACATTCCAGACAGGTCATTCAGTCGTGAAGGGGAATTCGACTCATGAAGAGCTTCACGAGTGAAGCAAATAAGGCAAATCTCACGACTCGTGAAGGAGTTCATGAGTGGAGAAGAAAAGCTATACCTCATGACTCATGAAGAAGCTCACGAGTCGGTCTATAATTCACGACTCGGACTAAAATTCACGAGTGAAAACCAATGATCCCATAAACAGATGCACGACTCGTGAAGAGCTTCACGAGTCGGACAATAGTTCACGACTCGTGAAGAACTTCACGACTTGACAAGGATACAAACTATTCACCAAATTCACTTTGATAAAAACCCGTAAAATGCAATCTTAATTTCTGTCAATCATAACAATTTCCAGCAACTATTTTCCACATGCAATATTATCAGCCTAATTCCCATACCTTGGCTGAAAAAACCTATATCTTCAACCTCTAGCAATAATCTTTCCCTTGCTCCTTCTTCCTTCCTCTTCTCCTTCACAAATACCATCACCATCATCATATATTTCCAGCATAATTACATTGTTCTAAGTTAACTTGAAAAGAAGAAAAAGATGAAAATGATGGAGGGTTAAATTAAGAGTTTAATTACCTTTAATTTACTGCATTATACTCTTGCTTAATCAACAAACATCATCCTCAATTTGTTTGAGATAAAACAATGGAAATAAGAAGGAAGAAGAAGATGATCTATTTTCTGGTTTTTCACTCTTCAATTGCCGATTTCACACAAATACTTGACACCTCAAATTTCCACTAACTCATGCCTTTTATACCAACATAAAAATCCCCTCTTTAGTCCCTTGAAAATTTACATGTCAAACTTTAACCTCTCCATTTAATTCCTTTCAAATATTAGCCTATCAATTTAATCATTCCTTTTGATTAACCTACAATTAAATGCTTTTATTCCCAATTGCCACTAATATGCCACAATTACAAATTAACCCCAAATTAATATCTTTTACTTCAATTACACCCTCAAATACTATTAAACCATATTCTTTTATTTGATTTTCATGCAATTAACGTAATAGCATGATAATTTATCCCCTTAACTTAATCATAAAAATATGCAAATTAAATTAGGGTCTTACAGTTATAAATGGATGAATTTGTTATGGTTATAAAACATTTATGTTTATAAGTGCTTATAACTAAAAGGGAACTTGGGAGATTGCTAGCAATAAAGATAAAGATACCTAATTCTAGTTTGAATTTTGAGGATGGAATTCTTTTGAGGGGGAAAGGTTTGTAAGGACCTAACCGTTGCCCTAATCGAATTATGGTAAATTAATGAGGATTATGGTTTAATAAGGCAAATTAGACTCTTTTGCTTTATTAAAGTTAAGCCATATAAAAGGTATACTAGTAATTACGCACATGTGTATTGGAATGTAGCTAAAATATTAAGAAATGATGTAATTGAATTAAATAAGAAGCTTGGGGTTAAATGTTGAGAAAATAAATTTTGAGGGTTAAAAATGTATAAGGGCAATCTTGGAATTTTCTGAGTAAGATATTTACTCCACTCACTCTTTTAAGGCTTTCTGGGGAAGCTGGAGATCGTGAGAAGGGCAGAGAAGCTTAGGGTTTGTGAGTAGCATCTAAGAAGGTAATATTTCTCCTT
This sequence comes from Excoecaria agallocha, assembly GCA_037975025.1. Classification (NCBI taxonomy): domain Eukaryota; kingdom Viridiplantae; phylum Streptophyta; class Magnoliopsida; order Malpighiales; family Euphorbiaceae; genus Excoecaria; species Excoecaria agallocha. Next base: position 83,136,322 of record CM075807.1, read on the forward strand.
GTAAATCTATCTCTACATTTCTTTTCTTGGTTTGATCTTTGGTTTTGAAGGATTAAGAGACCCTGTTGTACCTTTATGTGTAAGGAGATAAAGGAAATTAGTAGTAAAAGAGCTAGATCAAGATGAGAGAAGGAAGATTGAGGCTTCAAACTAGCTACGGGAACTATGTTTACTATATTATTCATATGATTGATTTTGTGAATCTTTTCCCCTCTCTTCTTGGTTGTTGGTTTCCTTGATGAAGTTATAGGCTAAATATAGTAATGTTTGATGAGTTGGTTAGATTTAAAGGTTTATTAAGCATTAATGTAAGGATGAGCATTAATGAGGGAGAAATATGAGTTTGAATTGAACCATGCATGTCGAAACCCAATACATGGATGCGTATGGTGTTTCACCTTATCATATACAGCCTTACATAGTTATTCTACCATGAATGGCCATGTAAACCTAGTGTGCTTCCCTTCCACGGCCATGCATCTCCCTTTTTCTTCCCATGTAAGACCACACATGCCAGGTTCCCACCCATGCATGACCACGTATGGGATGTCGTTCACCCATGCACGACAACGTATGAGATGCCTCTCTCAAATGCATCGAAACATATTTCCTCTTCTTTTCCCTTGCTTGGCTGTGTAGGCCTTTTTCCCTCTTTTTTTACATGGCCACCTGGCCATTTAACCCATGTAAATGCACGACCACTTGGCCATTTCAGCCACGTAAATGCATGGCCACTTGGCCATTTAACCCATGTACATGCATAACCACTTGGCCTTTATTTCCATGAAATTCACAGTCACTTGTACACTCTATTTTCTGTGGTTCTTCTTCTCCCCAAACTATAGCTCATTCATAAATTGTGAACCAATATTTTATAGCCTATTCATATGAAGATCTTGACATGATTAGGGTGAATTAAGCTAGCAATAAGAAATATTGATTATGGTTGGGTATAAAAGTGGTGGGAAGTATGTTAATTGATTACTAATGAATTATTATAGTTCTAAAAGTCTTTCCAATGCTAAGGTTTAAAATAAGATATTGTTTAGCAAGGATGTGGCTATGAGAAGAGTTATTATCTGAATTTGAGCGACAAGAATGCATTTATGCGATGGAATGGATTAACTAGTTTGTAAGTCATAAGTCATTAATACATAACTAGTGGCTTGATCACCTTATTGGGAGAAACCCTATGTATGTATGTATATATATATTTTAAGAGTGAGGAATTTTAGAGTAATAAGGCTTACTGAGGTAAGGTGGGGTTTTGCCTTGAAGCTGTGGAGAATGAGCCTTGCTTAGGGCAAGGTAAATAGGAATCATTTTCCTAGAATGTATTTTGATTACTGATTGGGACACATAGCTAACAAGAGTTGAGACAAATAATTATCTAAAGATTGTATGCTCTTTATTATGCCATATAAAGTTGTATTAGGTATTAACCTACAAAATTAAATGGTCTTGCCTAATGTTACGCATTGGTGTTCCTTTACATGGTATGAAAATACCATGAGATGGTCTAGTGACATCGAAACGATGGTTGCAAGGCTATAAATCTCAATTAAAAGAGATGGGACATTGTCTTTTTATGCTTAGTCACGAGACCACAAAAGTTAAGTTATGCTTTAAGTATAATGGGAGGTATAAAGAAACATGCTTGTTATTTTTGCTTATGCCATGTGTTTTACTATGGAAAACTCATATGCACAAGTAGTTTGATAGCATATTTGATGGAATAATCTTGCATAAACATACTTGAGGGTAAAATATTATAATATAAAAAGTACAATTAAGATGAATTGATACATACATGATCTCATTAGGATTTATAACCTGTTGTCCATGATCTAATAGACTGTAAAAGTCAACTAAAAAGTTAATTAAGAATGAATGTTAACCTTAGGATGACAATAACTATTCATCTTATTATATTAAACATAGATGTTTAAGTGTTGTTCAAGTAATTATGTATTGATATGAATATCTAAGATATTGTATAGAAGCCACTTACAGTAAATAACAACAAGGTACGTCTTTGAGAACTGTTAATGACATATGTAAGTGCAATGCCCCATTATTGATGTATCATTGCGATGATAAGTAGTCCGAATGAGTATGTGAACAAATGTCAATAACAAAGCATATATTGCTATTATTCAAGTTTTATTTACATATATATATATATATATATATATATATATATGGATGGACATAATACTAAGACTTTTAATTGCAAGAACTATACTTTTATAGTTGCTTTATTGGCTTTGTGTATAATACTAAGTAAGATAAGATTGTTCATAGAAAGTAATACTTTATTGTATTTGCCTTATCATGTAACTACTATGAAATGTATGATTGATGTATGATAAGAAGGATATGCATTCTTTTATGAAATGTTCCTTTAAGCCAAATGATGTATTAAGTAAAGAGGAATATGTAAAATTGAAGATGTTCTTGAAGTGGTTAAGCTTGCGGGTCTTAGTTCAGTTGTTTATTAGATAGGCATACCTAGAGGGATACAGTTATAGCTGCCATAGTTTACCCTATTTGGGTCTTGTTCCTTAATCAAACCATCGTTCGGCCCCTTTTGGGTCTATAGTTTGTTCCTTGCTGGAACCATTGTTTGACCCCATCTGGGTCCATTATTTTGATATCTTCAGATATCCATAGTTGATACCTTCGGGTATCCATTTCTCCCGTTATCCACCCTTTGAACTAGTACGTAGGCAGGCTATTAAAGATGATAAAAAGTATAAGAAATAAAGTAATATATATATGCATGGATTACTTCACTTATTTAACATAAGAATGATGAATGGCCTGTGTTGTTTTATCTTAAATTCCTTTTGGCTATAACTATGTTTAGGAAAAGAAATGCCATGTTATGTGTTACATGATTGTGATATCTCACACCTATTATAAGGAAGGTTCCCGTATGAGTGTCGGTGTGAGTTATTTCCACTAAGAGGTTCCATGGGAAATAGATGAGCCATATGGGCCACAATCTCACTATATTGTGTTACAAGTTATATGAACATTAACATACACAATAATCTTCATGTACGTGGAGGTATGAGATCTTGCATGTTGTATAGAGACTTTGTCATTTAATTATGATGTGTAATACCTATTCTTTGAAATGGCATGCAAATCTGTTAGTATGTAAGCGAAAATTTACACATGTGCATATGTATAATTTTGACATACACCATAGTGCAATGCATGAGACGAAAGGATGTTGTATGATGTTAGTTAGCCATGCTAAGAGATCACTGAGGGAGTATATGATTATGAACTTGTAATGAGAATAGAATGACATATATATATATATATTGGTAAAGTAATTAGGCTTAACAGTATCTTATATATAGGTTGCATGACATAAGCAATCCCTTATGAATTGAATTACTGTTAAATGTATACCTTATGTAACCAATGAGATTTAATGCATTGAGCAAGCAAAAGTTTTGTACCGTTAATAATTTTTATAACTAGATCGTTAAAGGAATATAAAGTGCATGAACTAGGTAAGTTAATAAGGAAAGAGATTGAATGATGATAATGATATGACAAGTATCCAGGAATAAGATAAGTCAAATAATACTTTAGGATTTTGATAAGCAGGATATTTATTGCTTAAAGTTGAGGACTTACCCAAATGCCCATTGTAAAGATTCCTATAATAGACCCATATGTTATTCTATGTTACACAGGAAGTTGTATATGACAAGATGAATTATGGAAATAAGTTATCTATAGGGTTTTGCTCCCCTCTAAGCTTTATAGCTTAGTTCGGGTTTGTTTATCTGTGTAGGTTTCAAGATAAGTTCCAGTGGATCGTTAGCAATTGTGGCTTGACCATCATTAAAGAGAATATTTGGCAAACTGTAGTGCCTTTAATGTTTTTAACATGTTTAGAAGGCCATTTATGTTATGTCTCTTTAGTTATAAGTTTTATCTTAATTATGGTGGCATGTAATTATGGCCTATCTTATTATTTACTATTTATGCTTGATCTTTACTAGGTTTGTGATGATGATTGATGATTATCCATGGTTTGTGGATTTGGGTGTTACAGTTGGTCAAATACGGATGTCTAATCTAATTTTAACGCGTAACATGCTTTAATGCAACTTATTTTCAAAGAAGGTTGGAATAATTAACAAAAAAACATTTATTTATGTTACATTAACCAAGTCACTTTTAGAGAAAAATCATGTGGTCCCCAATGGAGTCACCTATATTGTAGGGAATTATCGGTTACATGCATCACATACATAAGCAAAATTTAAATTTTTTTTAACCAATAAATCTGATCTTGCCATTAATTTACAATATAAATATTAATGAGAATAAGAAAAATCACCTTTGATTTTTGTTGAATAGTTGATTTTCCTTCTCACCGGATTGTCGCAAACCACAATGTCCAAAATTAAACACCACCAAAGAGTAATCCACACTAGAGAAGGAATAAATGAACCAAAAATGAAGGAACCACAAGGCTGACCAAATTCCCTTTGATGCTAGCAAGAGAGTGGTGGCTAGGGTTTTTTGAGAGTGAGAATTTCTTTTCTTTTAATTGTTCACTTAACCCTAAAATCCCTATCACTTGGATTTTTATAGTTAGGTTAAAAATCCAACTTTATAATGGGATTAGGCTCTTTAAAATTACTGGAGAAATATTAAATGGGCTTCTGGAATTATTAATAATTTATTTGGGCTCAATTAAATCCAATTTAAGTCCTTTAACAAAAGACTATGCACAAAACCCATAAAATAGGCCCTTTATGCATACACTTGGATTTAATCACCCAAATGAATTCCAAATCCATCCAAACTAAATATGTAGGCTCCATAACACTTATGAAATATATTTAATTTATTTTGGTCAAAGAATTAGGCCTCTATGGCCTTCTGTTAGAAGTTGGTGTGAAACCCTTCCTCTAGAAGGTTTCTACGCCAAAATCAATACTTTGGGCCTCTATAATTTCTCCAATGGATATATTAATTATTATATCAGCCCTATAATACTTATAGTCCAATAATAATAATAATAATAATTAATTATGAAATATAATTAATTACATGCATCACATACATAAGCAAAATTTAAATTTTTTTTAACCAATAAATCTGATCTTGCCATTAATTTACAATATAAATATTAATGAGAATAAGAAAAATCACCTTTGATTTTTGTTGAACAGTTGATTTTCCTTCTCACTGGGTTGTCGCAAACCACAATGTCCAAAATTGAACACCTCCAATGAGTAATCCACACTAGAGAAGGAATAAATGAACCAAGAATGGAGGAAGTACAAGGCTGGCTGAATTCCCTTTAATGCTAGCAAGGGGGTGGCGGCTAGGGTTTTTTGAGAGAGATAATTTCTTTTCTCTTAATTGTTCACTTAACCCTAAAATCCTAATCACTTGGATTTTTATAGTTAAGTTAAAAATCCAACTTTATAATGGGATTGAGCTCTTTAAAATTGCTGCAGAAATATTAAATGGCTTTTAGAATTATTAATAATTTATTTGGGCTCAATTAAATCCAATTTAAGTCTTTTCACAAAAGTCCATTCACAAAACCCATAAACTAGGCCCTATATGCATACACTTGGATTTAATCACCCAAATGAATTCCAAATCCATCAAAATTAAATATGTAGGCTCCATAATACTTATGAAATATATTTAATTTATTTTGGTCCAAGAATTAGATCTCTAAGGCCTTCAATTTGAATTTGGTGTGAAACCCTTCCTCTGAAGGGTTTTTATGCCAAAATCAATTCTTAGGGCCTCTATAATTTCTCCAATGGATTTATTAATTATTATATCAGCCCTATAACACGTATAGTCTAATAATAATAATAATTAATTATGAAATACAATATTTCAATTAGGTTCATTTTACAGAACATTTCTAAAAAGTTATGCGAACAATTCTACTTGATTATAATTAATTAAACTCTTTAATTATTTATTCTCTTATTCATTTCTCATCTCCCATAATAATATCAAATATTATTATCCTTGTCATTTTACCATCTTATCCTTTACTCTATATGTGTATGACCTATTGGGTTCCTATCCATATTGGCTGTACAATATATAATTATGAGTTCTATTCAAAACTCACATGATTTAAACTTTTTTAAATCATTTTATTAATCTCTATCGATATTTATGATACACCATTGTACAAATCATGAGCGGCCTCTAGCTAGGCATCATGACTACCTAAATGTCAGGGAAGTCAAGTGGTTTGACTATACCCTTCCATAGAAACAGTTACTGTGCAATTACTCCTTTCACCACTCTCATCTCAATTAGATTCTGAGTATGGATTTTTGTCAACTCATATAAATCTAATTATGTATGTTCTATTAATTTAACCATTGTTCCCAAAATACCCTTCATGGATCCCTATCCATCTTGGCATATTACTTTGGCCAGAGATTCTCTAAACAAGGCAATTATAAAATCATGCGAGATAACTTCCCTTAATAAAGTGAATCCTTTGTCAATCACTCAACTATCTTCAAGTAGGTCATGATTTACCCAACCTCCTAACCATGTTCACCTCCAGTTGGAAGTAATTAGTTATGGAGTCAAAGTATACCATTTGCTACTTAAGATAACTTTGGTGATCTCAAGTCTAAGGATACTTGCACAATGGCTATGAAAGATTCCTCACTGACATAGATTTAATATCCATATGAGGATTCTCTTTGTAGGTCTCTAATTAACTTGTTCTTCTAACAAGCATCCACATGTTAGCTTTGATTATCTTTCATAATCACAGTTATGAGAACCATTGCTTAAACCATTCAAGAAGCATAACTTGTGCTAGTTTGTCCGAATTAACAATGTCCTATCTTGTTAATTCTATGACTAGGGTTATTTAGATATTAATACATTTGTATGCAATAGACATCTCATATCATGAACACTTTCATGATTGCCTTTGCACTGTGTTTATAATATCTAGGACTTCATTTATTAATTTAAAATTTACAAACTCATGTATTTAAATATAACATTAATAAATGAATGATGCCTTTTATAAAGAATATGAGTTCATACATATGAAATATATCCCTTTTATATAGGCTTTGGGGCATACTCTCTAACAACTGTGACAAGCACTAAACCTTGTTAGCATCCAATTTACTCTCAAAAGCCCACTTTTAGGGCTTAAGACAGGACTAAGGTTCATTGAAAGGCATTTGCTAGGCACTATAAGGTAGGTATCATGGAGTTACCACCTAATAAAATATTGGAAAAGTGAGCTCTAACCTTATAAAGCCGAAATCAAAGATAGTTCGAACTGTACTCTTATTTGAAAATAGGTTAATGTACATAACGGATTAATTTCTGCTAATTATCCTAAACTCTTCTCAAGCATTTCAGAATAGGGAAGTAAAAAAAATACTTTGCAAGCATATTAGGAAAGCTGTAAAACAAATAAGTAATAAATGAAGAAAAATTAAATAAAAACCATACAAAATTCAAGAAATTTATTAAATCTTTTAAATGAGTACATTGAACCTCACATGTATATTTACAAGAAAATGTAAGATTTTGGGTGTATCGTGGATAAAAAATGGGATAATGTATCCCTCGCAACCTTAAAAAAAGAATCGAATTAATCAATTTTAAGGTAGAAAATTATTTTCATCTCAGAGAAATAAATACTTAATTATTACATATTATTTTGTGGGTGAAAATTTGGATATTGAACCTTTTCTTGTTATAGAACAGCCCCACTCAAACTTGTATAAAAATGATTTGGCGAGTTTTTATATCGGCACCTAAGAAACTATTTATTAGAGAATAAATAATATACATAAATCAGAATTGTCATTGTATTAGGAAATAATGGTTCCCTCATACTTATTTATATAAAAATAATTTGTGTGAGTTTTTAGGATATGAAAATAGACGTTAGTCTATTTTAGGTGGGGAGATTAATTAAGAAGAAAGCATTTAACATGAGTTTTATTAATTATCATGCAAAAAGCCATTGTTACTAGCTATTATAACTGATTTGCAACAAAAAGGAAGAAAGCAAATAATACAGGCCGAATGGGAAATTAAACTAATATAGAAAATAAAAAAGTTTGAAATCAAGCTAAACAAAATCCTCCCACAGGAGATCATTCCATGATTTGCCAAGAAAAAAGAAAAAAAATACAAGAATTAGCAAAATAAAATAAAATAAGTACAATTGGATAATGAAAAAATATTAACAAAAATAATTAAAAATAGGCATCAAGGAAATTAAACAAAGAAAAAATAGGATAAATAAAAAAATAAATATATAAATATTTAAAATAAAAAAGGAGAAAACTAGCAACTAAAATCATAAGAAAAAACAAAGGGATGAGTCCCTAATAGAAGAAAAAAACGAGTCACCGCTTAAAGGGTGAGTTACAGCATTGAGTAGGAGTCACACCCCCTTCAAATGAGTCACTAGCCATTCCAGAAGTGAGTCAACGGCGGCCATGACTCGTTCATGACTTAAGGCCATGAGTCACTCATAGTTTGCTTAGTAGTTACAGCAACAATGCCATAGCCATTCCAATTTCATCTAAGTGGCACTTTAGCACATAAAAATGCATAAAAATGATTATAAGCTTCCAAAATTTAACTTAAATGACTTAAATAACTATCAAAATGATTAAAAATAGATATTTCAAGAAATTAACATGTGAGGACTTCAAATTCGAGAGAGAGAAACAAGCACCACAGAGATACTAAACTCTTTCTAACTCAACTATAAGCAAAAAATCAAGCATAAAATCTAGTTATACATATGTACAAACTCTCAAAAGATTATTTACACAAAGATTAACAAAGATAACATATATCATAGAGAGAAAACTATAAAATAGAGCATGGAAAAACTATACAAAAACTCAAAATGAATATTTACAAGAACAAAAACTACAGATCTACATGTGAGAAATAACTTTTCCTTGTACACTACCTTTAGTAGAGCTACTTCAAAAACTAGTGTGAGTGCATTATTGCCCTTTCCTCTTTTTCCTTCCCTTGTTTTTTTTAAGATCGAGAAAAAGTAAAGTTTTTTATTTCTCTCTCTAAAACTCTGCATTCTCTTTCCCAAATATTCCATTGTTTCATTTAAAGAGCATCACTACCCTTAAATGTTGAGGATTAGGACAAATAAAGCCGTAATATTTTTCCTTAAAAATTAATCCTATATTTTTGTAGGAAAAAACTATAATTCTGGATGAAAATGCCTAATCATGGCCTTAAGTGGTGAGTCAAGGGAGTGACTGGAAGTTGGACCTATCAAATCCTAAAAACCCACTTAAATAAAAGGATATAGGTGAGTCAATGGCTTGGGGCCATGACTCACCTTGGGTCATGCCTAGTGATTCAAAAGATGGCAAAAAAGAAGATGAGTGAGTCACCCTTTAAGGGTATAACTTAAGAATGAGTCACGATCTTGACCTATGAGTCAAGGCCATATCTTATTTCATAATAAATTTAAGATTTCAAATGTGCTCATTTCACCCATCTAAGATAAAATTATATATGTGCCCTTAAGACACCATTTTAACTTTTAAAACCCAAAAAAAAACTTGCATGAAAATATTTTTCAAAAATAAACACTAAAGAATGATAGAGCACTTTTGTTTCTTGGCTATTTTAGACTAGCACTATCCTTATTAAGTAACTCTAATGGCTGCTAACTTAGGAACCAGTGTCTACATTGCCTCCGACTTAGGAAGGCTAGTGCACTAGTGTTCAGGGTTGCCAAAATTTAAAGTGATAATAGATGGGTACCTAAGGCAACATATATCGAAATGAGACATATACCGATCGTGGCAGTAAAATTATAATTGAGCAATTACTGTAACTCTTAAATGGGTAATTATCACTAGCATGTCAACGTGTTAACCCTAGTTCAATTGAGTGATTACCATTAGCTTGTCGATATTTTAAATCTTGATCAATTGGGGTAGTTACCATTAGCTCATCGAAATATTTTAACTGTTAGTTGACTGGGTAGTTACATTAGCTTATCGATGTGTTAACCTTTGGTTGGGATATCTAATCAGTGTTGGCTTATTGGCATGTAGAATTAAGGATGATAATGAATTAAAGGCCTCGCGATAGGACTTTTGCCTTTTATGGCTACATAACCTCTTAAGAGGGTATAAGTATGTTTTAATGGGTGCTTCCAAGCATGTATGTGACATTTAAATAGGCTTTCATTTTGATTTAATTGTATGGCATTTATGGTATCTTAGAATTTATAATAGGAGATCTTCGTAACAAACCCATGTTGAGATTTACCCTGTTCAGGTCAAAAGCAATGATTAGATCGTTGTACGTCACGTAAACCATCATGTTATATGCTTTGTTTCATTCTTATCCTTCTATTATTTTCTTTCTTTTTTGATTGATTTTTTTATTTTTTTGTTTTATTTTTTTACCTTGAACATTTTACAATGATTATGTAAATGATTGCTATTACTTGTTTTTTTGTTTACGCATCATATTGCACATCATGTTGATAATTGCAAGGGAAAATAGGAATATAAACACTACTAAGAAAATATTATCCATACATTATGTAAATAAAGCAAGGTATTGAACCTATAAATGAAAATACAAATGAAAACAAACAATAGTTTCGACCATCAATATAAAAAAAATGTAAATTAATATCTTTAAAAAACATCTATGGTGTCTCGATCCCAAAAGGCTTAGAGGTTTGGCTAAAGGACCTGGTCATAGCTAAAAAGACTGGGAAGCAGCTAGCTTGTTAGGTGGTGGTTACTAAAGCACCTTAAACTCAAAACCCATCAACTGTGACAAAGGTGTAAAGATGTAGCCTATGAGTCCTGCTAGATGGACTAGACTCTCATGTACCTATCTTACGACTATCTCCTTTCGATATACAACCATCTCTATCCACGCAACACATATAATGTTATGCTTCCTACCCTCCCTCGTACTCTCTCTAAGACCAAGAACTTTTATCTCAACTCTCTATTCTAACTGCCCTATAATTGTCACTAATGCATCCGTAATCTAAAAGTTATGGTCAGATAGGTGGCTAGATGCAATAATCATTTCCTGTACCCTGAACATATCTCATCTTACAACCTTAATGGCCATCTTTCGACAAGTTAATCTTCTCTCTAATTTTATAGAAGTGGATGCAGAAGAAACTTGAGCCAGTAGCACTGGCCCTCAGGAGGTAGATGCACTGGGGTCTCCATGTGAATGGAATATATAGGCCTTATGTAGTGCTAGTATATATAACTTGCTAGAACCTTTCGGTGGTGTATGTTATGGTCTTGTGCACCTTAACGAAACTACTTGGGCTAGATCTCATATGAGAGGTCTTGGTCTCTAGAGAGCATGCTTGATGAGGAGGATAATGGTTTCCAGGTGTCTTATCTTTATACTGATCCTTATCAGATTACACTACGAGTTGGTAACTATGAATTTTCAAATCCCTATCTTCATGCTCTACAGTGAGCAACCTATACCTAGTAGGGGTACGTCAAACCATGCATAAATCTAATGACATCTTAAAACTCCCAACTACACTACCCTCTACTGTGGTCCAATCTTTAACTCAGGAACCACAAATATCTAATACCAGTTGGGTAACTGTCTTGTCAATGGTAATTAATGTACCTAATGATTAGGTTATCCTGCTGATATTCTATAGGATTTCATGATTGATATTAAGGCAATGTCCAATGGTCATAACCCATAGGCTCCAAATGTCCATGACATTAAAGGACCCCGATAATGGTTGAAAATTTCAATTTTTGTAAATAGTGTTTTTTTGGACAGTGACTAATATTGGCAAAATTACATCGGTTGTGGATAAATATTAATGATCTACATCCTACAAAAATTTTAGAGTTAAAAGTGCTCGGATGAGAGAAATATTCAGATGGATGACCTTTTAGGAAGTTTCTAACTTGCATTTTATATATTATACTATTGAAAATTATAGATTAAACTGAGTCCAGTGATATAATTTGAGGTGAAATTGAGGTCAATTAATTCCTCAAAATAGACTATGAAGAATTTTACCAGACACGAAAATTAGGTTTGATTGAACTTTGACTAACCTAAAAATATTCTACAGGCCTTCAAAAATTATTCCATTTGCATAAACATGATTGAAATAATCCTTATTAACATTCAAGAGTTAAAAATAATTTTTCTAACCATAATAAATTTTTGAATTTTGGACCAGTCCTAAAATAATATTGGAGACCTTTAAAAAGTTATCAAAACACATTAATTCATTTAAAATATTATGGAGGATTATTTGTTAGTAAAAATCCTTTTTACAGTGATTTTGAAAATAGAGTTTTTGAATCAGTTGAAAATATTTTGGTATCTTAAAACCTATCGAAATGAATTTTGATTGACCCAAAATTTTAAAAATATCTTACTTATAATATTTAGGAATTTTTGGAATAATTTTGATGGAAAATAAAATAAAGATGGATAAGCTAATGAGAAATTAACAAGTCGCACAATTATATTCACATAAAGTTGTTTGATTTATCCACCCTTTAAACCAATAATTTTAGATCTATTTTTTAGGTAGAATTTAACACAAAAGTAATAAAGTTTTGGCATAAATTGACCAAGGAGCAGGTCTCCCTCTCCTCCAAAACTATAACACAAAATATAGTGAAATTTCACCATTTTCATTTGATTCAAGCCCTTCCTCCATAATTTTTCATGATCTATCAATTAGAATGACTTTTATAATCTCTTAGTAGACTTAAAATCAAGAAAAAATCATATTTAAAAAAGAGAAAGTGGAAAAAATTCTGAAGGAAAAGATTTGGAGCAAAATTCTAGTTAATTTAGTGGCATTTAAATGATTTTAATAGGTTTTTTGGTAGATTTTAATATATGATTTCATAGATTGGATTGAATTTAAATTATGGATGATGAAAATTAAAGAGATAAACCACATAAGAATTTAACCAAGGTGGAATTTATGGGAATTTAAAAGGAATCAAAGGAGAAATGGAAATGGAAATGGAAAAAAATTATGGATAGAGCTTAGAAAATAGGTAAGTCGATACCTAAAATAGGTAATTTCATGTAAACCCTAATTATGTATGTTTAGGGATTTTGATGTAAATGGTGTTTAAATTTAAATTGAAGGTAGGATAATTAAATTAAGTGTCAAATAATTTAATTGGCATGAAAAATTGCTTAAAATAATAAATAAAAGTGTGAAATTAGTTTAAAACCCTATTATGTCACTTAGAGAAAAAAATAAATATGAAATATAATTCAAATTAATGGTAAATTACTGAAATTGGATGATAAATAATAGAATATATGGAGTCAATTGTATGAAAATGTGGTTAGAGATAATACATTAGTTATATAACCTATTATTCCTCGAAGATTAATTGAGTAGTGTTAGTATTGATTCAAATTAATGGTACATTAATTTGAATAAAGGATAAAGGATTAGACATATGATGATAAAAGCAAGAAAATATGATTAAAATGGTATATTAGTCATGGAACCTATTATGTAAGTGAATGAAACTAAAGTTAGATAAAGAATTTAATTGATTTAAGGTTAGAATCACGTTTAATATGCATGAAAAACGTGGTTGGAATATGTTTAATGAATTAAATAAATTTGAATGAAATTTACTTACTGATGGTCAAATATAGTATAAATTTCAATTAGAAAGAGGTAAAATTGAAATAATAGAATAAATTTGGAAAATAGAGGATAAAATCATAATTTAGTGAAAAAGTTCTAAAAACAAGGATTAAAACGTTATTTTGGTAAAAGAAATTAATTTGAGGACTAAAGTTCAAAAAATGGAAGTTTAGGGGTAAAAACATAAAAATATGAAGATAAATGCTTAAAAAGGAAAAACTAGGGGTAAACTGGTAATTAGAGTGAAATTAAGGACACAAATGTCAATTTAGTAAAAGAAGGGACATAAATGTTAACTTAGATAAAAATAGGGACATTGATGTAATTTGAGATAAAGTAAGGATATAAATATAATTTTGGCAAAAGTAGGGATAAAATAGTAATTTTGGTAAAAGATGAGACATAAAGCATAATTTGATAAAAGTGAAAGACTTAAATATAATTTCGACAAAAGATGGAATCCAAAGTAGAACTTTGATATGGGATGAAAATATTAGGAACTAAAAGTGAAATTTTGCTCTAAATTAATGTTAATAGTGAAGACATGAGTTAAAATAAAGATTTTGTCAAATAATAAATAAATACTGAAGGATAGAAAATTTGTAAAATAATTAGGAGTAACTAAAAGTTCAAATAAAATTTGATTTTGAATTGAATTGGTAAATTAAATAAAAAAAAGTTAATTATATTGAAATTCGAAATAATTTATATGGTAATAATGAAGTGAGCCTAAGACTATAAATTGTAAAGGGATTTAAACAAGATTGAGAAATTAAGGTAGGTAAAGAAGTTGATTAAAGAATATTGAATATAAAGAACAAATAATATGAGAAATGTGGAATAAAAGAGTAATAGGGGCAATTCCATAATTGAGTAAGGAAATAAGGGTAGAAAAGTAAATCTATATTAAAAATTTAGCTAAGAAGGATAAAGATGTCAAAAAGGATAAATGTGTAAGGGAATGAATTTAACAAGGACTAAATGATAATTTAACCTCTTTTGAGGAAATATTAATGATTAAAATATAAATTGAGGAGTAGAAATGAAATAAAGAATATAAATAAGTAAAAAGGATAAATTAGTATTCTAACTAGTGAGGGAATAAATAAGGACTATAATGTAATTGCCACCTAAAATGAGGAAATAAACAAGTAAAATAAGTAAATAACGGTAAAAGGGAGTAAAAAAAGTAATTAGGGAAGTAAGAATATAAATTTGAATCTATTAAGAATAAGAATGGACAAAGAATTGGATAATTAGAACCAAAACAGATATTTGCCAATGTGTAAAGATATTATGAGAATCAAAGATTAATTGGACAAAAAGATAAAATAAAAGTTAAAAGGAAGTAATCATAGAGTAAAAGGTGAAAATAGTTGGAATTATATGTAAATGAATGTTACTTTCGTATATATGAAATATAAAATAAGGACTAAACTATTATTAGGGAGATATGGGAACAATAGTTAAAGAATTGATTGTAAAAGTTTGTGTGACCTGAATAGAATAATAAAAGAGGATTTACAAGGAAAGGAAAAGTATCATGGACTAAAAAGTAATTTTGCAAATAATTAATCAAGCATAAGGGCCAAAATTAACAAATTGAGAGTAAACAATAAATTGGCTTCGATAAAAAGAGGAAATCATAAATTAAAAAGAAGTCTTAATGACTTAAAATGAAAATAAAATGTTATGGGTTTATTAATATTAAATTATAAAATGAAGATTAAAATTTACTAGTATAGCAAAACAAAACTCATAAGTCGAGGAAAAGAAATGATAATTGAAGAATAAAGTAACAAACAAAAGATGAATTGCGAATTGAAAATCAAATCAAGGGCGGTAATTTATAACCAAAAGAAAAGACTTGAAAAATAGAATGGAAAGCCACTATTTAAATATATATAGTAAAGATTGAATGAAAGCTCTGGCAAGTGTGCAAATATGAAAAAAGTAATTGAATTATTAACTTCTTAAGTTAAAATATAAGAAAGTAACTATGCAAATAAATACAAAAATAAGAATTAAATATGAGTTATTAATGAAAAAGTTAAAATGAAATAGTAACAATGATAGTAGAATCAATGAGTTTAGTGACAAGAAAGTCGGATATAACAAATGATTTATAGAAAAAATGTTTACTTAATAATAGACATAATATGACACGAACATTAGAAAAATTGGGGTAATGATGAACGAGCTATATATCGAGTAAAAAAGTGAAGTAATGAATAGGAATCGAAATAAGAAAAGAGCATAAAGTAAATTGTAATTCTATCGCCAAACTTGGAAATAGCCTTGATCCCAGAATAATCATAAAGAATGAAAGATGGGTATCTACCATTGGGCACATTGAGTTTAGTGTATAGCTTTTTACTGTGCATAGGAATATGAAGTCAATAGATGGGAACTCGAAGGGACAGGCATAGGAACCGAGCAGAATGGTGAAGCAAAGAAGATAAAGTTTATGTCTTATATTTGTGACAAGTATGTAGTATGGACGTGTATTATACTAAAATTATTGCTATATTACATTGTGATTTTTATGATATATGGGTATTAAAATATCGGATTGCATGATCATCCCATGTAAAAGCATGATAAGACCTACTATAGGCATCCCAAAACATATAAAGACAACATGGTGTCCTTTGCCATTGAAGGGTCATAAAGGGTGCCTGACCTAACAATGGTGGCCCACTGATCTGGCCTAGTAGTTCTTCTAGTGATGGCAACATTCTTGCCTATAGGCAAACCAAAAATATTAGCAGCCTATACCCATGACAAGCTGAAAGGAATGTGAAAAACCCGAAATGTAATGACCCTTGGTTGATCTTAGGTCACTAGTACCTTTGGTAGTGAAAGGTGGCTAAATATGATCGAGTCACCTCGAGATACGTAGTAAAAGTAGGTGCATAAAAATAAAGGCAGCTAGCTCGACCAAGCAACTCTTGTGCCTTTTACCAGATCTATAAAGCCCTTAGCATAACCCAAGTCAGAAATGCATGTTTTTATAAGGTGGTATATGATTAAGAATTAATTAAAGATCGCATTAGAGGCATGAGCCTAGTGATAATTTTATTTTATTATATTAAAAGTATGAAATTATTTTGGTATAAATTTATTCAAAAGTGTAATTAAAGCTTAAAAAATTAATTGAGGGGTAAATTTGTAAAAAGGGCATCTTAAAGGTCAAATATGAATAAAGGAAAGAATGGAGTGGTTGATTTAAGAAAAGAAAAAAAAATGGAAAGGTCAAAGTTTAACATGCAAAAAGGTGAGAGGTTTAAGTGAGACATACAAAAAGTGAAAGGATTAAAAAGGAGATTTTACATGTCACTACATATATATATAAGCTAAATTTTAGAAGAAAAAGATGAAGGGGGCGGCATTTGCTTGAGGAAGTTACAAAAATTTCTCTCTTCTCACTCCTTCATCAATTGTTAAATATATCTAAGAAATCCTTGAAGAAAAATCATTGCATATGGAATTAATCAAGGATAGTTAGTGTTAAACATTAAGGTAAGCATATTAATTTGATAATTCATCTCTTCTTCTTCATCTTCTTCTTATTTGGTTGATGGTGGATTGAGTTAAATGCTAGAAGTTTTTGTTAAATGGATGCATTGTTGTTAAAGGAGAAAAAGAATGAGGAAAAATCAAGGGAAAAAAATAAAGGTTCAAGATTGAAGTTAAAGGGGAATCTTCGGCTAAGGTATGGGTTCTTAGGATTCTCATGTATCTATGTGATTAAATGGAGAAGAATAATGATTTGTTGGTTGAAAGGTTGAACAAATGATTTGAGCCTAAATTCATGGAAGATTTGATAAGAAGAAGCATGTAAGCATCAAGAATTAGTTGTTGTAATTTTAGTATATTTAGAGTTAGGAAGCTTAAATTGAGAAAATTTTAATTTTATACTTTACAGAAGTAATATACCTTTAACTTTGAAGAAGTAACTTAGGGCTAAATATGTCTATATATTATTCATAATTTCACTTGCAATGGTGGTGAACTGCTGATTTCAGTTTTGGAATAGTTAGTTGAAAATATGATGTAATTCCTTGTATAATGATCACAATGACATGAGGTATAATTCTATTCAAAATAGACTTATAAATGAACATTTTATATGAAGGAATCACTGCCTAATTCTGTTTGTATGAATGTCTAATGTTAGTTTGAAATTCGTAAGAACTGATTGCACTATTAAGGTGCAAATTGTGGTATTTTGGACATAAATCTTGGTAGAGGAGTCAAAATGCTATGCTATAAAATTTTGAGTAAACGATATACCTAGGAAAAAAAATTGTTGAAGGAAAGTTAGTCTGATTACTTCCCCAATTTATTCTATGAATTTTATAAATGATAATAAAAACTATTTTGGTATTATGAACGACCTATGGTTTTTCTCTAATATCTTGAGTTACAGATATGATATTAAGATGAATTTAGATGTTTTGGAAACTGGACATATAGGGGAATAATTTTTTAGAAGGGCACTTGGTATAAAACTAACATTTTTCAAATCCAAAAATGTCACACAAGTTCCATTTAGAATGCTGCCTCTGCGCAAAATTTTGTAGGCAGAATTTTAATGTATTTTATATTAATGTTTAAATGTTGTTATGTTAAATATGTGCCTATATGAAAGCACAATAAATTAAATATGGTATGTAACATGATTTTTGATAAAGGTCTCTATATATATATAAAATCATGTATATACATAAGTAAAGATTATTGATATTGATATAAAATATTCATACATGATTAAACTTATGTAAATGCTTGTTATATGCTATTATTCTTACATGTTTGTTCTCTAATGATAAAGTAAAATTTTATTTGAACATGTACTTATGCTATAAAATAAGAAATATTTTATTATGACCATATTCATATGTGATGCCTAAATGATAACATGGTAAAGTACATGATCATGATGATATATTTTCAATCATCTATACTCGTATTGTTATATGAATTTATGAATACATGCATATATATATATATATAGACATACACACACAGGATTGTGTATCATTTTACATGATCACATACGTATGATGTGTCATATTGTAAAGTTTTAAGAACGAGGCATGTTTTATGATGAACACTTGAACAAATATGATACATTACTTGATTGACATAGCATGATTATGCTAATATGTGATATATAATGATAGTATGTTAAAAAAAATAATTGAATCATTATATGAACTTTGCATACATAATTATGCCATAGCAACAACATATCTATCCTATGATTATACATGTACAAATTGTATAATATAAGTACAAGCATGATATATTAAATAAACTTGAACATAGTATTGTCTGCTACTTGAGTTCGAATGTGGATAGATAGGCGCCTATAAGGATATTATAGCTGCCACCATTTACCTTGTTTGGGTCTAAATTATAGTTGATCCTATTGAATCATGAACAGCCCCATTTGGGTTGTTGGCTGACCCTATTTGGGTCCATTTGATCGGTCCATCGTATAGTCGACCCCGTTTGGGTATATAGTTTTGATATCCTTGGATATCCATCATTTTGATACTCTAGAGTATCCACCATTCCCGTTATCCACCTTTAGAACTTAAACAGGCCAAATTTGAGTATAAATACATCATAGTTAATTATAGTATAATATATAACTCTTGCATGTGTTATATGGAATAGCTTGTTTAACCATGGTTTCCAATGCATGTTTATGTATATATATATATCAATGTGCAGATCATTTATGTAGTGATGATAATTATAGATGCAGAAGCAAATGTATGATTATGTTATTGTTTAAAATTTCATACCTTATCGTATACCCATCTTTAACATGTTTTGTTTAATGTTTCAATTGATGTATGATATATAACATTTTGACAATCAATGTGTTGTCTTCCATGTTTAGTATTCCCCACTCAGCTTTATAGCTTAGCATGGGTTATTTTATCCATATAGGTCCTTTTGTAGTCAAAGCTTTCTCTTAGGAACATACTCTGCATTAGGACAGCCAACACCAGTTCTTAGAAGTTGATGTAGGGACTTTTTGTTAATGTTGTATAAGTTAATTAATATGCTTCAATTATATATGTAAGCTATATAACATATGCGATGATAAGGTTATGCTAAACTAACTATTAAAATGAGTTGTATATGCATGCACTTAAGCGGTAGATTGATCATATGTCAATTGAAATGCATGATGCTATATGTGAGTATTAACATTGGAAAACTAGTGTGGACATACCTAGCATGATTATGATACATACATGTGATGGGTTATTGAGTATATGAAGTAAATTAATGTGAACGTGTAAGATACACTTATATTGCTCATAGGAATACAAACAATTAGAGTTGCGTCTAATTGATATGCATGATCATTAAATTAATTAATCATTTTATGACTAATATTGGTTAATTGGGTTAACATCCTAATAAGATATAATTGAATTTTATGGCATGGTATTTAATAAAGGCAATAGACTTAGGGTGTTTCAAGATCCCTATAGTCTCAAGGAAATACTAGCTCATAAATCTACTAAACTGAATGTGCACGCGACATAGAGCGTGGTATCTGTCAACTTGTTCTTGCATCATCCAAACAAGTGCTTGAACATCTGGCTATGCCTATGGCTATCGATAACAAAGCATTTATAAAAACATAAAACTAATTAGTTTTTTGATAGGACTGTCATATCGAATTACAATTTTAAATATGATTTTTTTTATATTGAGAAGTGCTCACAAATAAAATGCTGAATTTTGAGAAGTAATTATAATTTGTCAAAACTAATTCCTAATAGAGGTGAGATTGATAGATATTGTAAATGTCAAGAATTTTGTTAAAATAAGACAATATACATTCTAGAAAAATTAACAAAGTCAAATAGCATAAAGCTTAGCAAAACTAGCTCAATTGGATAATTTAAAATTTCTCGGGGACATCAAAAAGAGAAAATTGGAACTAAGTAAACTTAACACCATATTAATTCATCATTTATTAAAAAAACTATAAGGCCCTAAAATATACCATAATAGGATTAGTTCATAGTAGAGAGAGAGATTGAAAAGGGTTCAATGTAAAAGAATTGTTAATTATGCAATTAGGATGTAGTTGGTTATAATGCAAAAGTGAAGGATAATTTTGTAAATTATCAATTTATGGGTAAATATGTATTATTATTAAATAAGTACGGATAAATGTATTAAAAAAAGTTAATAAAATGTATACTTGGTAATTAAGTTTAACAAGAGGGAGTAAAGATCAATTTGAGTTGGTCAAACTATAAGCCAATGAAATGAAGACACATAGCAATTCTAGTAAAATGAAGAGAAACAAAGAAAAGGAAAAAAATCTAGACTTTTATGGGTTTGGCCAACAACTTTTGGCAAAAGAATTTCAGTTATTTTCTCATTCTCCTTTATGCCATTCTATTACTCATAGTTTAGGTAAAAGGGGGTTTATGCATTCTAGCTAAATTAAGGTAAGTTTTAATGAGATTTTGGTTCAAGTTTAATCCTTTATTTGTTCAAAAAATGAGGACCTAAAAGTATATATGGGATTTGGATATTGATGTGTGTTTATGACATGTTTAGTTTGAGAAACTAGTAAGGGTAAAAAGAAAAAAAAAAGGAGAAGAAAACTGAAGGATTGAGTGGAGATTTTCCAAGAGGGTTGGGAGTTTTCCTTTCCTTGTTGTGTGTTTAATTGATTAAAGATAATTTATGTGCTTTAATGGTTATGGTATTGATAATAAAGTTAGGTAAAGATGGTGTTAAGGCATAAAAATGCTAAGTGTGCATCAACTCTTTCCATAGATGTCTAAATTGAGTGATTCTCTTTCCATATATGTCTAAATTGAGTGATTCAAGTTGGAAAAGAACGATAAGACATATACAACTTTGTAGAAGAAACCAAGATTTAATCTATCTCTAAAACCATTAAAATTTAGTTAAAAGTTTAGTGATATCTATTGCCTTGCTATTAGGAGTAGTCTATGATGTTTTATGAATATCTTGAGATCTAAAAGTCAAAACTAAATGATTTTTAATGTTGTGGAAACTATATACATAGAGGAATAATTTGTAGAAGACAACCTTGCTTCAAAATGTTGTTTACTAAGTCTACAATAACACCCAAATTGAACTTGGAAACTTGCCTTTAGGATTCTTGAGATAGAATGGACCTCACAGTCAGCACCTATTTTTTAACCACTCTGAGCTAGTCCAAAGTTGAGTTTGCACCTATCTCACGGCCAGCACAAATCATTGGCCACTATAACCTTACCTTGTTTTCCCCTATACTTGATATTTAGGTCTCAAATTGTCATTGAAACTTACTTGAACCTTCTAGAACACGTTTAGAGTATTTTAAACATAAAAACACGATTAATAAATGATATTAAATGTATGTAGAGTATAATAAAGTTTTGAAATAATGTTATAGACTAAGCCTTAAAACATAAGAATTTGTACAAGTAATGAACATTAGTGAACATGATAAATGGTATGCATAGTGTTACATGTTGCATGACAAATGAAAATCTTAATAATGTTAATTTTAAGTGTATTTAATGAGTAAGTGAATATAAATTGTTTAGTGATTTTGTTGCATGCTCTATTGTATGTATAAACTTTATGATTTTAGATGTATTAAGTGTGATATTCTTGAGTGAATAATTAAATTTTAAGCCTAAATTTCACATAGTAGTAGATAAAGGGGATAGTGATCACAATGGCAAGTGTAGTGTTGCACCAAAAGGTGCTAGTGATATGATACCTTTTGGTATCAAGTGATACAACACTATTATATCTTGAGTGTACGATATTGCTTGTCAGTGTCGAGTGTTTGTACTCATATCCACCATTAATGAGAATTCAAGCAATAAAAGTGATTGAAATGATAATTATTGATAAGTGATTAATAGTACAAATGCCTTTGGGTTTTAGTGTAATGCTAGTATCTCTTAGTGATATTATTAGTATGATTGATAAATGATAGTGAAATACTCCTAAATGTATGAGACTGTTCCTATAAGTGTATGTGTTTTGTAACATGAAAGTGAATTGATTAATAAATAATAATGAGTGATCAATAGTGTAAGCATGTTAGTGCCTAATAGTAGTGTCAATGTTTTTCATTAAATGTTGTAGTATAATTAAGAATTGTATTGAAGTATTGGTTAATGCTTGGTATTATTATAGTGATTATGTGTGAGTTGTGATATGTCAAGATATGCTAATTATTAAATGATATCATATAATGTTCATTGGTATTATACTATTTGTATGTGAGGCTTTGTAAGAAGTCGATTACATTATTTTACTCCCCACCGAGTTATTGCTCAGCATGAGTGTTCTTCCCATATAGGTACACAAGTGTAAAGTAAAAGTACCAACTCAAGTCAACATTTATAGGCCACTATAAGGAGAGTGAGTAAAGACTAATTTTGATGTTGAGTTATTTTCTGTAATTATTTAATGTAAAGAATTTGGGACATATATAATGAATTACTTTAAGTATGTTAAATTTGTATATATAAATGTGTATTTATGCAAGAAATTTAGTGAAGTAATAAGTAATAAACGGTAACAAGAGCAAGCGTTACAAAAACATTTAATAAAGTGTGCATTCATGCTCGATCGTGAAATTCAAATTAGCTTCAAACTAGCATTAACAAGTTATATGTGAACTACACAAGTATAAAAGATGGATTACATTTTTGGTTAAAAAAAATTAGGTAGCATAAGGGCTAAGAGTTAGAGGCTCCCTGTACAAAAATGGTGCAAATAATACCCACAACAACTCACAAGCAATTCCATATGTAACCAGTTAAATTAAATTGCAATTCAAGTGTACATGTACACCTACTTGCTTAGTTACTTGAACACATGCACCAATGTTACAAATTGAGTTAGGCATATTGTCATGCTTCCATTTTTTCCTTTAAGGAATCAAACACATACTAGTGAATTATAAGTTAAACCTTACTCCACATGCTTATTATTTAACAAAATTTTTTTCCTCTCTTTTTATGTAACTTTATATATATCAATAGCTACTGCACCACTTTATATCAAATATAACTACTTAACTCATTTCTTTGCTTTTATCTCTTAACGTCTTCTCTCAAAAAGAGGCTAATTATGTGTTTATATCTAAGTAAGAATACAATTTAGCTGCTATATTATTGCTCATTTGAATTCCAAAGCCACAAATGAACACAAAATGGCAATCATTCATATTTTCAAAACCACTTTATTCCCAATTGATATTTAATCAATTTTTCTTTATTTTTGTTTTCTCTTTTCTTGCTCTCTGTTTTTCCTACTACCCCTCCCATTTTTCTCTTCATGTTCTCTTTGTTTATTAGGCCTACTGCTTTTTACTTTTTTTTTGTACTTTCCATGTCTTTCTTTTCCTAATTAAATGCCTAAAATGACCATTAAATTGATTAAAAGCAATTATTTCAAGAAATCACCATGTGAGGACTTCAAATTCTATAGAGATAAGCAAACACCATAGAGATATCAAACTCTCTCAAAATTAACTATGAGCTAAAATTCATGTATAAAATCCAATTATACACATGCACAAGCTCTTAAAACATCATTTATAAAAAGATAACATATATCATATAGAGAGAACCTGAAAATAATGTATGGAAAACTATAAAAAAAAAACTCACAGTCAATATTTACAATAACAAAAATTGTAGATCTACATTTTAGCAAGAACTTTACCTCTTACATTACCTTCAGTAGAGATACTTCAAAAACTAGCGTGAGTCCACTCTTTTCCTTTCCTCCTTTTGCTTCCCTTATTATTTTTTTTAAAACTAGGAAAAATAAAGTTTTTTATTTCTCTCTCTAAAACTCTGCTCTCCCTTTTCCTATGATTCCATTTTTTTCATTTAAACAACATTATTACACTTAAATGATGAGGATTTTGTTTAATAAAGTAAGAAGATTTTCCTTTAAAATTAATCCTCTATTTTGTAGGGAAAAAATTACAATTCTGAATGAAAATGCCCAGTCATGGCCTTGACTAGTGAGTTAAGGGCATGATTGGAAATTGGGCCCATCAGGAAAGCCCAAAAACCTACTTTAATAAAAGTATATGGGTGAGTCATAGGCTTGGGGCCTTGAATCACCTTGATTCATGCCTAATGACTTAAATTATGACAAAAAAAAATGGAGTATGTCACCCTTAAGGGCATGACTCACGAACGAGTCACGATCTTAACCCGTGAGTCAAGGTCGTGACACATTTCTCAATTAACTTTAAGCCCTCAAATGTTTTCATTTAATTCATCCAAGAGAGAAAATATATGTGTGTCCCTAAGACACATTTTTGACTTTCAAAAAGCATAAAAACTTGAATGAAAATATTTTTTCAAAAGCAAACAACGGAGAATATTTGAGCACTAATACTTCTTGGCTATTTTGGAATAACATTATCCTTATTAGGTAACTCTGACAGAGGCTGACTTGGGAAATAGTGTCTACAGTTGTTCCTAACTTTTGGAAGGCTAATGCACTAGTATCTAGGTTTGACAAAGTTTAGACTAAGGCAATAAAAGATACATACCTGAGGTAGCAAATACTGGAATGAGGTATGTACAAGTCATGGTAGTAAATTTTTAATTTAGTAATTATCACCACCTTGTCGGTTTGTTAACTTTTGATCGGGTAATCATTGCCAGCTTGTCAGCATTTTAACCCTTATTCAAGCAATTAACATCAGCTTGCTGATGTTTTAACCTTTGTTCGGGTAGTTATCATCATCTTGTTAATGTGTTAACCCTAGATCAATCTAGTGATTACTATCAGCTTGTCCATATTTTAACTCCTAATCAATTGGGGTGGTTACCATAAGCTCATTGATTTTTTAACCCTTGGCCGATTGGGTAGTTACTGTCAGCTTATTGAAATGTTAACCCTTGGTTAGGACATCAGATGAGTGCTAGCTTATTGGCATGAAAAATTAGGAAAGATAATGGATTAAATGCCTCATGAAAGGACTTTCACCTTTTATTGGTACATCACCTTTTAAGAGGATATGGGTACCTTTTAGTGGGTGCTTCTAAGCATATGGTTGACATTTAAACAAGCCTTTGATAAACATTATGACCAGAGGCAGCCTAGATCAGGGTTACCAGATTATGAGAAAATAGTATATTACTAACAGCAATTTTGGATCTCAAAGCTCAAATTATGAATTTATTGCATTTGCCTTATAGTTTCTTTGATTTTCAAAATGATTTATGAATATTTTAACAAAAATGAATGAAAAAACATTGATTTAGGCCTCCTAAGTAATGTAAAGGGTGCCAATTTGTGGCTCCATCTCTCCTACAAAGTTCAATTAAGGGCATTTTGGGAATTATAGGATTTTAGGCTAAAGGGCATCCACCTTTTTTTAAGGGATGCATATCCATGGCTCAAACTCAAGAATTTCCACATTTTTGGAATTCAAAAAAGGTTGTTCTAGGAATGAAAGGATTTTATCCAAATTTCATTGGGATTTTATCCTTAAATTTAGGAAGTTAGAGTTGGAATCCAACTCCAACTCTAACCTAGATATATAACCTAAGAATCTAAAGTTTTGAAGCGGGAGGAATTACTTTTTACAAAGCCACCTTTAGGAAGGAGAAAAAACTAATTTTCTTTCTCTCTTTAAGTTATTTCTCTAGCAATCTTTTGATCAAACACACATACACAAATGAATTTCATTGCATTTTCTTTCTAAAAATAAGAATTATAAAAAAATGGAGATCTGGACTATAAGAGTTTTAGAGTTAAAATATCTCTTGAGGGTAATATTCTAGGCTCGTTTATGCTTTCTTTCTCTACAAATTATCTTACATAATTATGTGATGTTTGGTGCAATTATAACATGTTTAAATGTTGTATTTATATAGTTGACACAATTAAATTTGATTGATATGCAAATGTGAGCCATAGAGCATGTTAGAGGCATGATTAGGTGGCATATTCCTCCATTGTTATAAAATGTGAAGCTTGTATTTTATTCTCTTATTTCTATCAATTGTTGGTTTTAATATGTTTTATGCATGATCTGATGTCATAACTTTATCTTAGCATGTTTTAGAGCTTAATAATTACAATTTTAGGGTTAAAATAAAATTTTCATGATTTTTCAATATTTTTGCCATTGGAATTCTGCAATTTATTCTATCTAAAGGTGATGGAAGGTAAATGACAATGGACATCCAGTTACATCGGTTAACCACTTCTTTTTATCATTTCTTTATTTTTATTGCTTTAGTTTCATTTAGTTATTATTTATTTTGTGTTTATTTATTTATTTGTTTTTTTGGATGTATTATTATTTTGGGGGTGTAACAGTTAGTAAAAAAAAAGGCTTTTTCTGCATGTTAAGAGGAAAAGGCATTTAAAATATTTTTTATTAAGTTAATTAGGGTTTTCTTCAAAGCTTGGATGAATGTATAATTTTCTAGTCCAAACCCATACTATGAAATAAAATCATTTTGGTAAAATATGCATGAGGGAACCAATATTTCCAACCTAAATGAATATCTTGATTTATATATGTATATTTCTATTACTATTATTGGATGATTTTCTTCTATAATAGCTTAAGTAGGCTTATCTTATTATTTTTACCATTTTATTTATTTGAATGGGATGTTTACTTAATTTTTATTGCAAAATGCATTATGTGAGAAAGGATAAGGGGTTAAAGTATAAAACTCAATTGTAAAATAAACACCTAACCAAGATGGTTTTAAAGTTTTTTGTATATGATTTGATGTCATAACTTTCTCTTAGCTTGATTTAGTGCTTAGTAATTATAGGTTTAGGGTTAAAATATATTTTGTATAATTTTTAAATATTTTTTACCTTAGGAATTTTGCAATTTATCTTGTTTAAAGGTGATGGACAAGAAGATGACTCGATGAACACCCATCTATCATTCTATAGATGAAAAGTTGCAAGCTTATCTCCTCATCCCCTCCCTCACTTTGTTGCGGGCATCCCTCACCTGGTTTTGGGCATCTGTATCCATATTTTAAGGTATTTATAGTGCATTTCATGCATTTTATGTAATTTTATTCCATTTATTCAATCTCCATGATATTTATACATTATTTTATATGATTTTAACCCTATATGATGTGGTTTTGTGCTTGGTTACATTCTGTTTGTATAGTTAAATTCGTAATTATTTTTATTTGTATTATTTTTAATACTAATTTATTTATTTCTTTTGTGGTTTTTTATTATTTAATATCTTTACCTTTAGAAGATTTTGTGATTTTTTACATGGAAAATCATGCTTCTAAGTTGATCACTATCCTCAATCCATCTGGTTACATCGGTTAACCTCTTCCTTTTATCTTTTATTTACTTTTATTGCTTTAGTTTTATTTAGTTATTATTTATTTTGTGCTTATTTATTTATTTGGCCTTTTGGATGTATTATTATTTTGGGGATGTAATAGTTAGTAAAAAAGGATTTTGTGCAAGTTAAGAGGAAAAGGCATTTAAAATGTTTTCTTGAGTTAATTGGATTTTTCATCAAAGCTTGAACCAATGTCCAATTTTTTAGCCTAAATCCATATGATATAATAAAAGGATTTTGGTAAAATATGGATAAGGAAACTAATGTCCCAACCCAAATGAATATTCTAATTTATGTATGTACATTGTTCTGTTGTTATTATTTGACAATTTGCTTTTGTAATAGTTTTAGTAGGCTTATCTTATTGTTTTTACCATTTTATTTATTTGAATGGGATGTTTACTTCATTTTTATCTCAAAATGCATTGTGTGAAAAAGAAATGGGATTAAAGTATTAAAAACTCAATTATAAAATGGGACCAAACCAAGATGCCTAATAAGAGTAATGTCCCGAACTTTAATCTCTATTTGGGCATGAATGTAGTGACGTAAATAGGCCCTAGTAGAATTTAAGGGCATTAGCATGTTATTAATAATTTATTAAGTCTAGACAGAGGAATTAAAAATAAGATAATATCAAGTAGACTAATGGTTTATTATGGAAAGGTTAAGAGAGTCATTTAATATTGTGAAATATAGGGGTGTTATTGAAAAGAAAATATAGTTAAAGGGATAAATTTTTGATAAAATTAAATATTGGGCCAATTGGAATAATATAATAAGTATTTTGGGATGTAATTAAAAGAAGATATAAAGGTTGGGGCCAATGTTGAAGAGAAATTTTAAGTGGGGGTCAATTTATGACATGCAAATTGTATGAGGATTAAAGTGAATTTTGGTGGGTCCTTGATGATGTCACCTTTCACTTTAGTCTCCATACAAGCCTTGTATTTAAAGAAGTGCAGCTGGCCATACTATCAAGAAAAAGAAAACATTTCTCTTCTATCTCTCAACCAAAAATCTAAAATTTAGCTTATCTATTTGCTAATAAAATTGGTAAAAATATTCATCCTTTCCCTCTTGTAAATCCGTCCACTCATCTTAAGTAAAACCTCCTTAATTCAATCTAAATGCATAGATGGAAGGCTAGATTAAAGAGGCTTACAAGAGTATAAGAGAACTAAAAGATTGGAAGATAAAGGAAGAGGAAGAAATAGGAGGATTTTGAAGAAGATTTGAGTTGCATGTTCAGGTTTGGGAACTTAATCTTCTTGCATGTGTTTTTCCTTGAGTGAAATATGTGATTAAATTGTGACATGGTTGCATTTTGACAAGTAACTTGAAATAAAACATCAATCTTTTATGTTTAAATGGACATGGATGTAAGTTTTAAAATTCTAGGTTTGGGTTCACTTGACCTAGTTACATTCTTTTGGTAATATCTTGAGTTATATAAAAGATAATTAGATGATTCAAATTAGGTTTTAAAATATACTTCCATAAAAAGATTTCATAAGAAGAAATCACATTCTAATTCTGCTTCTAAATGGGTCATAACCTAGCTTGAAAATCGGACAAGTGTACAGTCCCGTCCTCATGAACAATCCTCAGTAAATCAATAATATCTAGTTATGGACTATATTAGAGATTAAAAATTGGACAATATCTTTCAATCTAGAAGTGATATTGAGATGATTCTTAATGTTCTAAAAACTAGAAACATAGGGGAATAAAATTGCAGAAGTAACCAAGCTTTAATTCTGCCTCTAAATAATTTCTATGATTTATTGAAATTTAGGTGAACTGTAAATTCGGATTCTGGAACAGTTTTCGGAAAAATTGAGATAAATTTGTGTACAATGATCAGAATAATGTAAGTTAATTTCTATGGAAAATGAACTTCTAATTATAAATTTCATATGAAGGAATTAATGACTAATTTTATTTCCAAGTATGTCAACTATTAGCATGAAATTCGTTGAATCTGTTTGTACTGTAAAGGTATAGATTTTTGGCATTTTGGGCATAAGTATTAGAAGAGAAGTCAAAATCTTATGCTGTAAAATTTTGGATAAACTAGATACCAAGGAGCACATTTTTTTATGAAGAAATACTGGTCTAAATCCCTCTTAATTTCATGCTATGAATTTTTATAAGTGACAGCAAACACTGTTTCGGTTCTATGAATAGCTTATAGTATTTCTCACATATCTCGAGCTATAGGTCAGATATTAAGGTGAATTTTGATGCTCTGGAAACTAGAGACATAGGGAAATAATATTGTAGAAGATAATTTAGCCTAAAAATGGTATTTTCAAATTCATTTGTGGCTCACAAATTGAGTCAAGAATGCTTCCCTATGCAAATTTTTAATGTACTTTATCTTATGGTTTTTAATTAATTGAGTTAAACATGTGTTTATGGGATTACCAAATGAATTGGATAGGGCATGTAATATGAATATTGATACAAAATTATATGTATACATATACATTCACACGTGTACACAGGTAAGGACTAGTGATGAATATATCTAATATATATTTGTGATTAAATTTGTACATAAGTAAGGATTGTTGGTAATGATATAAAAATATTTATATGTGATCAAACTACTGTACATGGTTGTTATGTGCAATTATGCTTTCATATTTTTAATCATGGAGTAAATGTTTATTTGATGCATGCCTGTATACTATGAAGTTAAGAAATGTCTAAACATGATAAATGAAGGTTTTTAATGTACGACTATCATATGATTACATGAATGTAATATATACAAATGTATATATATGTAAACGTTTTAATGATTATACACGATTTTTATTAATCTCTTGAAGATTACTATGATACTTATAGTTTGAAAAATCAATTTTACTTGTATAAATAAGTAATGTGATTTGTAGAATATATAAATATATATGTATGATCTTACATGATTGGGTTCAAAAGATGTTTAGAGTAATGATTTAGACAATATGTTTAAAGTGAAATGCATGAATATGTTTTTGCTTAATTGAAATGACATGATTAAGCATTTGTGATGTCACATGTTAGCATGATAAAATATAGATCTACAAAGAAATAGACTCAATTATAGAAATTTATCAAAGTACATAATAGCAATTTTATATGAGAATACGTACACAACTGTATGCATTAGAAAGGGAGTATTTTGTAATGTGATTGTTACATGAGCAAATTGTATAA
Source organism: Excoecaria agallocha (assembly GCA_037975025.1). Taxonomy (NCBI): domain Eukaryota; kingdom Viridiplantae; phylum Streptophyta; class Magnoliopsida; order Malpighiales; family Euphorbiaceae; genus Excoecaria; species Excoecaria agallocha. The sequence continues at coordinate 83,167,647 of CM075807.1, forward strand.
ATTGTTTTATGAATTATGCATATATGTTGATGCACTAGAGAAGATATATATTTGTACATGATTATGCACAGGTGAAAATAGTATAATATAGATACAACCATGTTATATGAAATAGTTACATGATTGAGAAAGATTTCAAATACGAAATAGTAATACCCAATAGTGAGCATGTTCAAAGGTTTACATAAAGTTACACATGAGCATATATATGAGTACATTGTTCGTTGTTACACAAGAATATACATGTTCATATAATAATATGAATGAATAAAGAAAAGATAAAGTAAATAGATTTTACTGCCTGCATTGAGTCTAGGAAGTGGATAGATAGGGTACCTTACAGCTACGATAGTTTCAACCCCGTTTGGATTGTAGTTAACCCCGTTTGGGTGACTAAACAGACATAGTCCCATTTGGATCATATTCAACCCTATTTGGGTTGTAGTCAACCCTGTTTAGGTGACTAAACAGACTTGTACCTACGGGTGCCTCCGTTATAATCAATCAATTTATACCTTCGGGTATCTTATTTGTACCTTCGGGTGCTACCGTATAACCCGTTATCCACCTCTTTAGAATAGTGCAGGCTTTATACCAAAGTTAAGAAAAGTTTGATGTTTAACTTAATGTTTTATGAAGCATGACAATTCATAAATTGATTTCATAATCTAATTTATACGTGAAATTCCTTTTCATCACATATGGAAATTATGATATTAAAAGATGCTGCGATATACACTTATGCATGATTATCGCATATAGAAATAGTATGTACATAGTTATATAAATGAACCAGTGCATCACTAATATCTATTTATGGACTATATTAGAGATAGTATGTTTTCTACAGTAATATGTTGCTTGCTTAGGGTAGATAAATGACTTACAAGATTCGTCATGTATGAAAGCTATGAAAATGTTTTGCTGAAATAAGTGTTTTCTATAGCAATGGAATATAAGAGTTATGCATAGGTATTCATGTTGGTGATTGCTTTTCAAATTAATACATTGGGTTATATGTTCTCCCTATATCTACTCGTTCTTGCTCTATATTGAGAATTGATGTATAATGTCTTGTGCATACACATAAAATATTTACAGATTTACGAGTGATAAAGTTCACATGATATATTTGAGATGGAAGTGAGCTAGAAATTCTATGTATGCATTGGTACAATAAGTATTACAAATATATTTCTAGATTGATAAATGATAAACTTTCATAGTACTAATGCTCTGTCTTACTTACGAATATGCATATGTCCTTGTTGATCATAAGCTTATATTTGAATATATATATATATATATATATAAATATATATATATATTCCTATTATATGTTAAAGTGTGTGGTATATGGAAGGAATGACTGAGTATAAACAGTGGTATATCATCCAATGAATGAATCGCAAGTCTAAATGGTAAATATTCTTATATGATTAAATGTTGTGTATATAAAGCATCAATGCTGAATTTACTATCATTAAGTCATTCAGTTATCATATGTGGACTATTTTCTGCATTTTTTTTTTAAATTGAGTATAAGTTATACTGATAGTTCATAATGTATGCTTGTTGGCGATCACTATGAATGGTCGTTTGTCACATTTGTGTTCCCCACTAAGCTTTATAGCTTAGCACGGGTTCTTTATCCGTGTAGGTTGCAAGGATAGGACTTTCTCCCAGGACTGATATCTGCATTAGGTTGGCCAACACAAGTCTTAGAAGATTGATAATAGAGTCTTCTTTTTATCCTTATATTTTGTAGTTATGGAAACTTTAATTATTTTGGAAATTTTTAAAATATTATAGATGTTTTATATATGTAATATTTGATGTTAATGAGATGCACCTGTAAGTAAAGCTTCTAATAGTTAACTTTTAGATATCTGTTTAGTAGAATAACAGATGAAATTTTAGGATAAGCATGCTTAATTAATACTAAATAAAGTGTTATAGCTAAGTATAGGGTAAGGGTGTTACAGTGAAACGATTAAGATTCATTTCTTGACATTCTATTGAGTGGAAACTCCATAACACCTACCTCTTTTAGCCCATTAGTTGATTCCTTCATTGGTTGACTCTCAATAATTATTTAGGCCCGATGCCTTTTATTGTCAAATAGATAATTTATGAGTTAAGTAAGCTTAATCCGATCTTGAACCCTAAAAGTGGCCCTCTGAGAATCCAACTGAATAACGAGCATGGTTCTGGCTCGCATCACACCTTCATTTTGATTTGATTGTGTAGCGTTTACGATATCTTAGAATTTATAATTGGAGGTCCTCGCAACAAGACCCATGTTGAGATTTTATTTATTCAGGTGAAAAGCATTGTTTAGAACGTGGTGCATCACTTCAACCATCATGTTATATGCTTTGTTTCATTCTTATCTTTCTTTTTTTCCTTACTTTTTGACTGATTCATCTTGTTTGTTTTGTTGTTGTTTTGTTTGTTTTTATTTCTTGTTTTTTACCTTGAACATTTTATAATGATTGTGTAAATGATTGCTATTACTTGTTCTTTTTGCTTACTTATCATATTACACATCATGTTGATATTTGCAAAGAAAAATAGGAACATAATCACCACAAAGAAAATATTATCGATGTATTATATAAATAAAGTAAAGTAACAAACCCAAAAAAGTATATACAACTAAAAATAAACACCAGTTTAGACCTTCAATATATGGAAATGTAAATGTATCTCCTGAAAAATCATCAATGGCATCTGTTAGTGTAAGCCCTAGCCCCAATACATTGTAATAAAACACTTTAGTTAATAAATGAGACATTTGTTTTATCTATTGTATTCCTATGCATCTCAATTGATAGAACTATCCAAGAATGTTGTTTTAGTTTAAGTTATCATGTGTGAGGCATATGGTTGTAAGACTTTGAAACAAATGAGACTTCATTCTAAATATCCCTAGTCAGTCATTATTATGGGAATAACAAATGAATTAAGACTAGTATTCTCTCTCTGATAAGTTGAGTTCTGTCTTACAGATCATAAGAACAAGATTGTCAATCAGAGATCATAGATACATGTTTTGAACATGGTATCTGGATTTGATCCACTCATGAGAACACTACATGGTACAAGTCATAAGTGTTTCTCATATGCAAGTTTTGTATCGGAGTTCTTAGACCTAAAATCTCTATGAAACTCTTTATGAATTATTGTGTGCTTTGACATACACCTAATCTGCTTGTAACAGAGTGACAAGTACGGGTATGCTTTGGTATGCATTGATTCATGTTAGAGAGCATGAGAGAAGTGAAGGGATTACCCCTCTCTATAAGAGAGAAAATATTATCGACCACTTGATTAGTGAACTGAGAAGTGTATGGCCATACCAAGATGAAATAATAAGTAATTATTATTTATCTGAGAGTTCAGTATCACTGGAATATCAAGAAAGGAATTAATATATATAAGGATGACTAGTTCCATGCATTATATTAATTCTGATATTTATGGGTAAGGGACTATGCAAAATTGCATTAGGTCACGAAATGCCATATGCATTTTCATTTAATTTGGAATGCTATAATATCTTCCTAGAGATATTATAGCCTTTGAATTAATTCATTAATTCATTGCCAACATTAAATGGACCTATAGGATCGTACACAAAGCATTAGTCTTAAAATATTTAAATAAAGTATTGGACATTAATTTGGGCTTTTAATTAAAGTCAAATTAATATATGTAATGGGCATTATAAATGCTATTGGACCTTGGTCCATGAGAGAGAAAAATTCAGATCACATGGTTTAATTTCAATTAATTAATTATATTGTATTAATTAAGTTAATTGAGTATTAAATCCTATTGATATTTAAATCAAATTAAAACACCTAATTAAGAGATGACATAGCCAAAATTCCAATATTAAATACTAAGGGAATTTCGGCACATGTGAGTTTCCAAATTAAGTGATTAATTTGATTATAATGTCTTATGTTTTATCTTGGATTAAATCAAAAGAATTTGAAACAATATATATTACTTATTTTAAGGAAGTGATTAAGGCTAAAATAAATTATCTTGAGGTAGTGGATTTTAGATTAATCACTAACATAATTAGGTGATATATATTGACAGAGGAAAAAACGTGAAACCCTAGTTTTTCTAGGTTTTGGCGTGAATTGTTTCTCTCTCACTTACATTTCTCTCTTGGCCGAAACACACAAGGGGAAGAACTCTTTCTTGGTTTCTTGTGTTTTTGGGCATTAATAGCATCTAAAAGAAGTACAAGATTAAGTCTTGTAGCTTCAAACCATAGCCATTACACAATACTTAATTTGAGAGCTAGCAATCTCGATTTTAAGCTATCTTTGCAAGTGTGTGTGTGAGAATAGAGAGGAGTGGCGTTAAGGCTATTCCTTGGAATTGGTGGTGAAGGTATAAGGCTAAGATATCCTCCTTGGTTGCTGGTCATCATCAAAATCAAGTTTTAAAGGCATCTAAAGTTGTATGTTTAAAAACCCTAAAATTGCATGTTTTGATTCTTGTCATGGAATTATATGGCATGTATGATCAAATTTTATTGTTTTCCGCTACGTGATCTTAATGTGCATACCATGTCATATTCCATCTGTGGTATCAGAGCCTAATCATGCTTATTTTAGTGCTTTAGATTCATGAAATAATTAATCAAAAATCGTTATTTTAAATACATGCAATGCTGAAATTTTCTGTTTTGAGTTTTTTGCATTGTTTTGGTGTAAAAACGATTTTAAATGATTAGATAGGTATTATAATTAATATGAGATGTTAATATACTGTCCTAAGATGTTCTAGGAGCTGTTAATGGTCAGATTTAATTGATAATGCCTGATGGTACATGTTAATATTAAAACTAGGTGCTATTTGGCATGTTAATTGTTAGTTTAACAACTAGTTTTAAATATTAAACGTAAAAACGATTTTGGCATGTTTGTAAGTGATTTTTAAAGATTAAAAATAAGGTCTGGACATATTTTAAATTTGGTTTGAATTCTGGTCCATGACAATTTAATTGATTAATTTTAAAATCACTTAAAACTATGACTAGTTTGTGTTTATTACATGTTTAATCAACATTGTTTGTTTTGCTTTGATTAAAATGGTAAAAACACATTTAGATCAGATTGGTAAAGAATATTAAATCAATATTTATGACCTTATTTAAGTTATTAAATGACTCATAAAATTGACTTAAGTATTTGTGCATTTTGTGGCATCACATAAGCATTAAACAACTAGTTTTGTTGTTTGTTTGTTTTTATATGCATGCCGTTATCATATATATGTTCTTCATGATTTTGTGTTTTAATTCATGTTGGTACATATTATATGTATTTTTAATGTTTATGGGCTGTATGACATAAAATTAAAAATGGCAAAATTGGAAATTATACTAGAGTTGATTTATAGCACAAATCTAACTAGTTTGTGTTTTGGGCTTTTAGGAGAACTTATTCAATAAGAGGATTTAGTCCATTGGGCTTCGGCCCAGGCCCATCACAGGGTCATCACTTAAAGGTTAAAGTACATAATTTCCATTAATGGGCTTGGCTAAATTAATTAAAATTGGACTTTGTTTGATCCATAAATGTTATGTATATTTATTTGCTTGTTTGGTGTGATGAATGGATATGCATGGTGCATTCATGGGCCCTAGGTTTTTGTAATTAAATATGGCCTGTAAGCCATTATGTATTATTGTAAAAGTTTCATTTATTTCTTAGAATAGAATTTACTTGAAGACTTTGTAAGTCAAGATGAAGCCCACCGGAGTGGAGAAGCCCAACTCGAAGATTCTTATGTAATAGTACAGAATCTTAGTAGTAGGTTTTTGGGCCCATGTTTGTCACACTTTACTTTATGCAATTATTTATATATGTATGCTATGAATGCATGACAAAGCGTATGCCATGTAAGCCGTAATAAAATGAATCCCTAGAAATAGTAAGTCACACAGTTGCCTTCCTAATTCGAAGCATGTCAAGTCATCGATCATCAGTCACGTAGACTAGGAGTCCTAGATGCACCCGATTATCTTTGTGAGGCATGGGTTGTCAATGTAGGTTGGACTTAATATGGAAAGTGATGCCTGGACCTAGGCAACTAATAAATGGGTTTGTGCTATAACATGTTAAGATGTTAGCCCATTTGATCCAAGAGTCATGTACGAGACATGATTGGAGTTTTTCCAACCTAAGTAACTTAACTTTTTAGGTGTACAAGCTCAGCTTGACTAATAAATTGTTGAGAAAAGTGGATCTTGGCCCACATTAAATTCACTAACGCGAATTTTTTAACGGGATATTAATTTGGTTTATGGGATTATAATAAGACCTCATTTAATCTTGCTAAATTTTATTGTAGATTGAAAATGGCTTCTTCAAACAACAATTTCTCATTGCGATCGGTCCTTGAAAAGGACAAATTGAATGGCACCAATTTCATAGACTGGTCTCAAAACTTAAGAATAATTCTTAAGCTAGAGAAAAAGTCGTATGTTTTAGATGCACCCTTGCCTGAAGAACCTGCTAGGAATGCCTCTGCGGTTCAAAAGGAAACTTTTGAGACCAAGAAGAGCGACTCCAATGATGTGACCTATCTGATGCTGCCCATTATGGTGCCTGACTTGCAAAAGCAATTTATGCACCAAGAGGCTTATGTGATCATGGTGCACCTTAAGGAGATGTTCCAAGAGCAAGCTCGTCATGAGAGGTTTATGACAACAAAGGCCTTAATTTCCTGTAAGATGGCTGCGGGTACTCCTGTTAGTACCCATGTACTCAAAGATGAAAGGGTATCTTGATACTCTTGTGAAGCTTGAGGTATAAATGCCAAAGGAATTGGCCACTGACTTGATCTTAGGATCATTGACTAATGATTATGATCCATTTGTGATGAATTATAACATGCATGCAATGAACAAGTCAGTCACTGAGCTCCATGGGATGCTTAAGAATGCTGAAGAGAACATTAGAAAGACCAATCCCGTATTGATGGTTCAAGGGGGCATTAAGAAGGGACCAGCTAAGGGAAAAGGAAAGGGAAAGGCAAAACCCAAGAATGACCTGGCTCGGTTCAAATCAAGTGGGAGTGCACCTCAGGCCCAATCCAAGCCCAAGGCGCAGAAGCTCAAAGAGAGTGAGAGCACTTGCTTCCATTGCAACAAGATAGGGCATTGGAGGAAGAATTGCGCTCTATTCAAGGAAGAACAAAAGAAGAATGGAGCCAAGGCATTCAGTTCTGGTATTTTTGTTGTTGAGATTAACCTTTCTATTTCTACCACTTGGGTATTGGATACCAATTGTGGTTCTCACATTTGTTCAAATGTGCAGGGGCTAAGAAATTGACAGTTACCTGGGAAGAATGAAGTGGACCTCCGTGTGGGGAATGGAACACGAGTTGCTGCCATGGAGATAGGCAACTATCAACTCACTTTACCTTCCGAACTTTGTTTAATTTTGAAAAATTGTTATTATGTGCCTGCTATGAGCAGAAACATTATTTCAGTTTCGTGTTTGGATTTGGATGAATTTGATTTTGTTACTAAAAATGGCAATGCTCATATTCATCGCCAAGGCATTTCTTATGGCAATGCCATGTTGCAAAATGGCCTTTATATCCTTGATCTACAAAACAAAGAGTCCATATACAACATTAATACAAAGAGGGTTAAATCAAATGAATTGAACCCTACTTACTTCTTGCATTGTCGTTTAGGGCATGCAAACGATAAACGTATTTCAAGATTCCATAAAACTAGAGTGCTTGGGTCATTCGACTTAGAGTCTTATGATACATACGAGCCATGTTTGCATGGAAAAATGAGAAAGAGTCCTTTTAACAAGAAAGATGAAATGGCTAATGGCTTATTGGAACTAATACATACCGATGTATGTGGACCATTAAGTACACAATCTAGAGGTTGTTTTAGCTACTTCGTGACGTTCACAGATGACTTCAGTAGATATGGCTATGTCTATCTAATGAAGTACAAATCTGAAACTTTTGAGAAATTCAAAGAGTTTAAGAACGAAGTAGAAAAACAACTTGGAAAAAGTATAAAAGCCACTCGATCAGATTGAGGTGGCGAATACTTAAGCCAAGAGTTTGACAGTCATCTAAAAGAGTGTGGTATTATTTCACAGCTCACTCCTCCTAGAACACCACAATGGAATGGTGTGTCCGAAAGGAGAAATCGAACTCTGTTGGACATGGTTCGATCTATGATGAGTCAAGCAAATCTTCCGGTCTCTTTTTGGTGTTATGCATTAGAAAGTGCTGCGTTTCTACTAAATCGGACTGAAACTAAAGCAGTTGAGAAGGCACCATACGAGGTATGGACTGGGAAAGAACCCAATATGTCATTTCTCAGGATTTGGGGCTGTGAAGCACATGTTGAGAAATTAACATCTGAAAAACTAGAGTCCAAATCCACTGTCTGCTTGTTTGTGGGTTATCCCAAAGAAACAAAGGGATACTACTTTTTCTCGCAAGCTGAGAACAAAGTATTTGTTGCTCGCAAAGCTATTTTCTTGGAAAAGGAGTTCCTTCTCAAGAAAGACAGTGGAAGTAAAGTAGAACTTGGAGAAATTCAAGCGCCACAAACTCCTATAGAGGATGAGTTAGAAATGGGATCAAGTTCACAACTAGTTGTGGAACAAGAACCCATTACACAAAAACCTAAAAGGTCTGGTAGGGTACGTCAAGAGATTAAGAGATATGGATTTCTAATCACTGACAGTGACACTATTGAGTTAGTAGATCATCAAGATCCTACTATCTATCGAGAAGCTATTGAGAGCCAAGACTCGAAAAATTGGCTTGAAGCCATGAAATCCGAGATACAATCAATGTACGATAACCAGGTTTGGACCTTGATTGATCCACTGGAAGGTGCTAAGGTAATTGAATGCAAGTGGCTATTTAAACTCAAAGTTGATAAGACCTATAAAGGTAGAATAGTAGCAAAAGGTTTTCGACAAACTCATGGTGTAGACTATGATGAGACCTTTTCGCCTGTAGTCATGCTCAAGTCCATTAGGATCTTGGTTGCCATAGCTGCATATCATGATTATGAGATATGGCAAATGGATGTCAAAACTGCTTTCCTTAACGAAAATTTACTTAAGGATGTGTATATGACACAGCCTGAGGGTTTTGTCAATCCCAAGCATCCTAAGAAGGTTTGCAAGCTTCAAAAATCAATTTTTGGATTAAATCAAGCATCCTGAAGTTTGAATCTTCGTTTTGATGAGGCAGTTAAAGAATTTGACTTCATCAAGAACGAAGATGAGCCTTGTGTGTACAAGAAGGTTAGTGGGAGCATAGAAGTATTTCGGGTCCTATATGTGGATGACATCCTTCTCATTGGGAATGACATTCCAACATTGCAAAAGGTTAAGCAATGGTTGGGAAAATGTTTCTCAATGAAAGACTTAGGTGAAGCCGAGACAATACTTGGTATTCCAATCTATAGAGATAGATCGAATCGGCTTTTGGGATTAAGTCAAGAAAAGTACATAGACAAAGTATTAAAGCATTTTAGTATGGGAGACTCAAAGAAAGGGTACATACCTTTGGCTTTGGGAGTTCCTTTGACTAAAGAACAATGCCCTAAAACCAAAGAGGAAAGGGACAACATGAGTAGAATCCCATATGCATCTGTTATTGGATCTATCATGTACGGTATATTATGTACTAGGTTGGATGTTGCTCATGCGCTGAGTATAACCAGTAGGTTTCAGCAAAACCCTAGTGAGAAGCACTGGTCTGCTGTAAAAGGGATTCTGAAGTACTTGCGAAGGACTATGAATTACCACTTGGTGTATGGTGGTCATGAAGAGCTCGTCATACAAGGTTATGCCTATGCTGATTTTCAAACCAACACTCAGGATTTTAGATCGCAATCTGGGTTTGTTTTTGTTTTGAACGGTGGTGCTGTCAGCTGGAGAAGCTCAAAGCAAGAGACCATTGCTGACTCAACTGTAGAATCTGAGTGTATTGCAACGAGTGAAGCTGCAAAAGAGGCTGTTTGGATTAAAAATTTCATTTTTGGATTAGGAGTGGTCCCAAGCATCCTAGATCCATTAGAAATTTTCTGTAACAACAACGGGGCCATCGCACAAGCCAAGGAGCCCCAGTCACATACTTAGGAGGTACCACCTGATTAGAGAAATCATTGATCGTGGGGATATCAAGGATAGCAAGATAGCAAGTGAAGACAATGTAGCAGATCCTTTGACGAAACAGTTGCGTCTAAATCTGTACGAAGGTCATTTGAGAGTATTCGGTCTTAGGGCTATGCCCAATTGGGACTAGCGCTAGTGGGAGATTGTTAGTGTAAGCCCTAGCCCCAATACATTATAATAAAACACTTTAGTTAATAAATGAGGCATTTGTTTTATCTATTGTATTCCTGTGCATATCAATTGATAGAACTATCCAAGAATGTTGTTTCAGTTTAAGTTATCATGTGTGAGGCACATGGTTGTAAGACCTTGAAACAAATGAGACTTCATTCTAAATATCCCTAGTCAATCATTGTTATAGGAATAACAAATGAATTAAGACTAGTATGCTCTCTCTGATAAGTTGAGTTCTGTCTTACGGATCATAAGGACAAGAGTGTTAATTAGAGATCATAGATACATGTTTAGAGCATTGTATCTGGATTTAATCCACTCATGAGAACACTACATGGTACAATTCATAAGTGTTTCTCATATGCAAGTTTTGTATCGGAGTTCTTAGACCTAAAATCTATATGAAACTCTTTATGAATTACTATATGCTTTGACATACACCTAACGTGCTCGTAATAGATTGACAAGTACGGGTATGCTTGGGTATGCATTTATTCATGTTAGAGAGCATGAGAGAAGTGAAGGGATTACCCCTCTCTATAAGAGAGAAAATATCATCGGCCACTTGATCAGTGAACTGAGAAGTGTATGGCCATATCGAGATGAAATAATGAGTAATCATTATTTATTTGAGAGTTCAGTGTCACTGGAATATATAGAAAGTAATTAATATTTATAAGGATGACTAGTTTCTTGCCTTATATTAATTTTGATATTTATGGGTAAGGGACTATGAAAAAATTGCAGTAGGTCACTAAATGCCATATGCATTTTCATTTAATTTGGAATGCTATAATATCTTGCTAAAGAATATATATAGCCTTTGAATTAATTCATTAATTCATTGCAAACATTAAATGGACCTATAGGATCGCACATAAAGCATTGAGCTTAAAATATTTAAATAAAGTATTGGGAATTAATTTGGGCTTTTAATTAAAGTCAAATTAATATATGTAATGGGCATTATAAATGCTATTGGACCTTGGTCCATGAGAGAGAAAAATTCAGCCCACATGGTTTAATTTCAATTAATTAATTATATTGTATTAATTAAGTTAATTGAATATTAAATCCTAATGATATTTAAATCAAATTAAAACACCTAATTAAGAGATGACATAGCCAAAATTCCAAGATTAAATACTAATGGAATTTCGGCACATGTAAATTTCAAAATTAAGTGATTAATTTGATTATAATGTCTTATGTTTTATCTTGGATTAAATCAAAATAGTTTGAATCAATATATATTACTTATTTTAAGGAAGTGATTAAGGCTAAAATAAATTATCTTGAGGTAGTGAATTTTAGATTAATCACTTACATAATTAGGTGATATATATTGATAGAGGAAAAAATGTGAAACCCTAGTTTTTCTAGGTTTTGGCGTGAATCGTTTCTCTCTCACTCACATTTCTTTCTTAGTCGAAACACACAAGGGGAAGAACTCTTTCTTGATTTCTTGTGTTTTGGGGCATTAATAGCTCCTAAAAAAAGTACAAGATCAAGTCTTGTAGCTTCAAACCATAGCCATTACACAATACTTAATTTGAGAGCTAGCAATCTCGATTTTAAGCTATCTTTGCAAGTGTGTGTGTGAGAATAGAGAGGAGTGGTGTAAAGGCTGCTCCTTGGCATTGGTGGTGAAGGTCTAAGGCTAAGATATCCTCCTTGGTTGCTGGTCATCATCAAAATTAATTTTTAAAGGCATCTAAAGTTGTAAGTTTTAAAACCCTAAAATTGCATGTTTCGATTCTTGTCATGGAATTGTATGACATGTATGATCAAATTTTATTGTTTTCTGCTGCGTGATCTTTATGTGCATACCATATCATATTCCATCAGCATCTCCATCCTACGGGCCTTGAGGTTTGGCTGATGGACCTGGTGGTAGTTAAAAAGGTTAGGAAGGAAATAAATTTCCATCTAGTATGAATAGTAAATTCTTAACCATGAACGGTAACATTATGATGGTACTTGGTATGATTTCATTAGCATAATACAGTAGAATTTATAAGTACTTATGTGTTAAACATATGCAGTCTAGAAATATTTTAGGACAGATGACCTATCAAGAATTTATCAATTAACCACTACATGAGATAATTTATATTAAATTAAGTCTAATGGTAAAATTTGAGAAGGAATTGAGCTCAAATAGGTCCCCAAAATAGATAGTGAAGAATTTCTTCAGTACCTTTATTTAGTTGACAATCTATTTGATCAGGTTCTAAAATATTCTATAAACCTTCAAAACTTATTTTGAATGGACAAAACCTATTAAAAAAAGCCCAAATGAGCTATTAGAAGTGAGAAATAATTTTCTGACAATTTCAAATTTTTAGATTTCGTACGACCTGATTTTATCTCTAGAGCTAGAAATAAACCAAAACAATGTTATAATGACTTGAAATTTTATGAATACCTTCCTACATATATTTTTGCTAACGGGACAAAATTTTAAAGTATTCTAATGAAGGGAACATTAGATTCTAAAAAATAATGAAAAATATAGATTAATTAAATTAGTGGAGATAAAGGCCATCTTTAATTTGTTCAAAGGTTTAAATATCTTAATAAATTAGGCTAAAATCATTTGAAATCCAAATTTAAGCTTGAAAGATTGTAGGGATAAATGTGGTGGTAACAAGTAGCTTAAAAATAAGCCATTAGATCAAATAGTAAATGATTAAATCTTAGCCTTGTTAGAGAGTATGCCCTAAAGCCTATGTAATAGGGATGTATTTCATATTTTAATAAAAGGCACCATTCATTTATTAATGCTATGTTTAAATACATGATTTTGTAAATCTTAAAATAATAAATGAAGTCCTAGATATTATAAACATAGTGCAAAGGCAATCATGAAAGTGTTCATGATGTGAGATGTCTATTGCATGCAAATGTGATAATATCTAAATATCCCTAGTCATAGAATTAACAAGATAGGAAATTGTTAATTCAGATAGACTAGCACATATTATGTTTCTTGAATAGTTCAAGCAGTGGTTCTCAAAACTGTGATTATGGAAGATGATCAAAGCTAACATGTGGATGCTTGTTAGAAAAAAAAGTTCATTGGAGACCTCTGCTTCAACACCTCTAGTTCCTTAAGATGAGATAGATAAAAGGTTGGATAGGTGATTTTAGAAGTTTAAGGAAAGGATAATGGCTCTGCTCAATGGGTTGGTGGCGTCTTTCCCCTTTTAGAACTCAGTATGGAGCACCTATTTGAGGACCAATAAAATTGACACATGTTAGAGATGCTACCTAAATAGTTGATTTAAAGCTTTGAGTCCCACCAGTTGAGCCAAAGAGAAAAAAGGCCTCAAGAAAAATAACATTTCATGATGATACCAGTCTTAAATGTTGACTCTTTAGAGAAGTTATCCAAAGCATTAATCAACCCTCTAATGAAAATGTTTCTCCTCAGGGAATTAGTCTAGTGGCCTTATAAGGAAGAAGGCCCAAAGCTCTCATCACTTCCCTTGGGTAGCCTGGGACACATTGAGGTTAACAAGGAAAAGTGCTTAATTGAAACCTAGCTCCAATGATCTCAAAAAATTCCTCTACTAGAGGGTATAATTTTCGATGAGTAAACCTAAAGATATGGAACCGTGGGTCCTAGTACTAAATGGTGAAAAAGATTAGAGTCTTGTCTATCTTTACATTTCTCAAGAACCTCAAATTTGAATAAAAGGTTAGGATAAGGTTTTCCTAAGTTTTTGGGTTATATAATACTTTATATAGTCTCTTTATGGTAAGATTTAACATGGCAACAATGTCCAAGTGGTCCAAATACCTAAAAAGAAGAAAAATAAAATAATAAATGAAAATAACTACAAATAAAAAAGAAAGGAAAGATAAAAGGAAAAGAGAGAAATACTTGGTGGAGAGCTTGCTTAGAAGAGGAAGGGTCAAAGGCATAGAGACCAAATAAATCAAGCTATATATAGGCAAGGCTTAACAAATAGCCATCCCTCATAAACGATTTACTACCTGGTTATCTGTCACCCCGAACTACCTTAAGGCCTTTTTGTATCCCACATACATCTTTGCATGCCTTTTGTTTTAATTTTATGAGAAATGTAAGAAACACATTGACACTGCGAGGTTTTTACCATATGGCCACCCGAGAGCCAATACTTCCATTGTCCATCCCCTAGTTCAGCTAACATTAGCTCTACCATCTGATGATATTTCTAGGAGACTATCTATAATAAAAGATGCCATTAGAAGATATAACCAGACGTTACAATCTATTTTAGCTCTGGTCCAGTCTAAGCAAGCTCAGCACTAAGCTAATGTATAGGGTATCAGGGAAAACTTGGTAATAGCTAGATAGAGTTTTGACACTGCCTTATAAGTTATTGATGATTCCATCACCTAGATCAAGGATTAGACAAGTTGTATCAAGGTAGAGGTTATCAAAGGTGGACAAGCAATAGTAGAGACTGATGAATAGTTGAGAAGATATATCAGGAACCTCTAGGATGATCTTATGAGATATTTAAAGCATCACTCTCAAGCAGTATAAATGATAGGAGAGAGTTCATAGCATGTAGCTAGGGGTCATAGCATAGATTCTACAGTTTCTATATGCTATACTGCCTGAATTTAAGTTTAGATTTTTGTAGTAGGAGGAGCATCCACTAACACCACCATAGGAAGTAGCACTAGATAGACACCCTAGGCCTTTAACCTTCCATCTTTTATTTGGACCATCTTACCGCAGGTGACCAAGACCCTCACAGTAGTTGCTTTTTATATTTAAAGAGTCTTTTAAAACTTTTTAGACATATTGATGTATATAAGAATTGTGACATGTATTTATTTTTACTTTATTTATGATTTATTTACATTTTATTACCTTTATTATTTCTTTTCCAGATTAAGATGCATGACAAAAATAAAAAAAAAGACATAATGGCAAAAGAAACAACAAGGTAATTAAAAAAGATAAAATAATAAGATAAATAACACAAGAAAAAATTTACCATAATTGACCTAAAATGGCAAAGTAAAAATAATAGGTCCAAATTTAATAAGTAAGACACTAATATCACATCTTTTCTTATAGGTACCAATGCCCTCTCAAAAGGTAAATATTTCACACTCCACAGAACCTATAATATACATATTGTTCGCCTATGAAATGGAGAAACTTTTTAATGATACCTATACTAAACTAGATCAAAAAGATAAAGTATTTGTGAATGGGAAATGGATAGGAATCTGTGGTGATTCTGCTTCCTTAGTCGTAGTTCCAAGATGCCTATAAAGCAATAAAAAGTCACTTGGACATGTTGAAATCAAAAGAGATGTATAACAAAGAGAAGTGCGGGTATTTTCGGACTTTGGAAGGATTTAAGAGAGATGGTTATAAGTTACTCCTACCTTTCTTAGATAAAGGAACTATTGAACTGATGAGAGACTTCACCAGTGATTGATCCACATGGCTAAAGATAAAGTGAGAGACTTCATCAGTGATTAATTCATATGGCTGAAGAGAAAGTGAGGGACTTTACCAGTGATTGATCCATATGGCTGAAGATAAAGTGAAACACTCTACTAATAATTGATCCACTTTGCTGAATCCAAGATCACAGTATAAAATCAAAGTACACCGAAAGAAAAATAGTCCAAAAGGTTATTTTAACTTATAATGATGAGGGAAAGAATTGTGCTATAGTGTCTTCAAGATAAATCTATAGATGTGGAGCAAGCATATAAGATTATGTTATCAGTGACTCCTCATAAATGCATATTTATCAAAAGTTTTCCAACAAGAATAATGATCTAAAAGGGGGCAGACAAGCCTACAGATGGTATCAACCTCCATAATGTGGTTAGACATGTTGACAGATGGCATTGACCGATATACAATCTTATATGATTTTTCATGTCGATAAACTAGTGTTAATCAAATATAGATAACTCATCTTGATTCTGTATGAGAACAAATTGGCATTAATCAAACACTTAACCATGGGTTAATACATCGGCAAGCTGATGGTAACTAACCAACCAAAGGTTAACACATCAACAACCTAACGGTAACTACCTAACCAAGGGTTAATGTAATGGTCTAAAATTTCAACTTTTGTGAATAGTGTTATCTAAATTGTAAATAATGACATTAAGGTGAACAATATCGTTCAAAACCCATAAATATTTTATTACACCGTTGGAAAGTAAAAATTAAACTAAGTTTGGTGGTACAATTTGAGGTGAAATTGAGATCAGATAGGCCTTCAAACTGGACTCTGAAAAATTTATCCAAACCGTAAAAGAGTTGACCAAACTTTGACTAGCTTGAAAATATTCCATAGACCTCCAAAAATTATTTTGTTTGCTCAAACATACCACAAATAATCTTAATTAATATTTGGAAGTGAAAAAGAATTTTTCTGACAACTTTGAATTTTTGGATTTTGGATCGGTAAATTTTACCTCCAAAGCTAGAAGTATATCAAAATGAACTCGGATTGACCTAAAATTTTAAAAGTAGTATAATTAATATATTTTTATAAATTTTGGGCCAGTTTTTATAGAAACATGATAAGGAGAACACTAAGATCAGTGAAACGGTGACAAAAAGATGTAATTTCGATTATCCAGGCTAAATTTTACTCACTCACTCCCATGAGCTAGTACTCACCATGAGTGAGTACTCTCCCAAGGGGTAGTACTCATCTATAGGGTGGGAATGGGATGAGTAGGAATTAATAAGAAAATGAAAAGTGGCATAAGGTGGACTTTTGGATTAAATAATGACCAATCAATCCTAGCCATCTATATAGGTACATAAATAGCCTAAAAATCAGAATTCTCTATGGCGTTCACTTATCTTCTCCTCCTTCATTGTTGTGCCATACACACCCACCAAATTCTTTATTTTTCTTCCATTTTCCTTAACTTAATCCCACCAAATTTACACAAATTTTATATACTAAATAATTCCAGGGCCTTAAGTTCATCTATAGCTATCTCAAGGACCTATTTTAAGTGAATGAAGTGGATGGATTTATAAAGAAAAGGTTTGGAGCTAAAATTCATGTAAGTTAATTTTGTGAAATTTTGATGAGTTAAATCAATTTTAAGGTAGATTTTGATGTAGAGATTTATATTTTGAGTTTATTTTAAATTATGGATGAAGCAAATCAAGGAAATAATCTATGGAGGAGTTAATCCAAGGTAGAATTTCAAGGGAAATTAAGTAAAATCAAAGCAAAAAGAAAAGTGAAAAAAGCTTTAAAACAACAATATAAATACATAAACTAAATTATTTCATATGATTTAGGTTATGTAACTTGAGATTATTATGTGCAGGTTGAGTTTTAATTTGAATTAATGGTAGATAAGTGAAATTAAGGGTTAAAGAATGAAATTTATGAAGTTAAGTATGTGAAAACATTATTAGAAACTGGAAATTGGAAGTAAAAACTATTATGTAACTATATGAATAAATATAAAATGATGAAATAACTTAACATAAATTAGTAAATTGATGAATTAACATAAACTAAATTATAATTATTTGAAAAATAAATAAATATGTAATGAACCCTTAAGTGGCTGAATGGTATATATTGGTATACCAAGTGATATGATGGTGTATAATTGAATAGTTGGCATGAAATGGACCTTAAATTTGTAAATGAACTTGGTATAAGTGATAAAACAACTATAAATGCATAAATATAATATAGGCCAAATGGTACATAATTATGTACAGTTGTATATTAGTTATATACTAATTTAATTTGTACATATACAACAATATGAAATTTTAAAATAATCCAAAGAACATTTAAGAAATGAGAATACATGAAAAAGTAGACAAATGATAGTGTATACTAGTGTATACTTGAAGGATTTTGATGGAATAAAAATAAACTATTATACAAAGTAAATAATTTAAGAAGAAATTATAAGTAATTTGATGGAATTAACCATTATATATGAAGTATAACATGAAATAAAGGAATAATGAGTAAGAATAAATAATGGCCGAATTAAGTATAAAATGGAAACTTGTAATATATAAATAAGTATGATTGTGATAATAATGCATGAGAAGCTAATGAATATGAATATAATACCATGTAGGCCAAATTATGAATATATGAATTGATGATGAATATTTGATGAAGTAATGCAAATTGAAAACACAAGATAAATAAATAAGCATGAAAATGACAAATTAGTATGGTAAAATATTATGCATATAATGGCCTTATGGTATGTGATGATTATTTAATGTGCATATATTAAGTGATGAAAAGTAATGATTTGATGGAAATAATTTATATAACATAAAGTTTATTTGTGATTTGATGTGAAATTTTGAGAAAATGTGGAATTAATGCATATCTTATTTGAATTGTGAAAATGGTAATTGACCTTAATATTTAGTAGCAAAACCAGTGGTATAGGATACAATGGCTAGCTATAGTGATAGGTACCACGGTAAAATAATAAGATTAGTTGAGGCATTGGCCTTCCATATGGTCACCACAACATATTTTGGAGGCATTGATCACTCATTGTGATCACTCCAACATATTTATGATTATTAGATGTCAGTTGAAGTGTTGATCACTCTACGTGATCCCTCAACATATACTTGAGTCATAGATCACTTCAACTTAGTTTGGACTTGTAGAATCCATGTCCCATGTATCCAGCTTAAAGGTTTCCTTACTGAGGGTAAAATAGGAACTTGATTGATAATTTATGATGAAAATTGTTTAACTATATAAATTATTAATGAAAAATGGATAAATATGTATACAAATGTTAATCAATGGTAAATGGATAAAGAATTAATGAAAAAGGTGGTAACTATGCAAATAAGAGGTAAAAATGAGCCAAATGGATAAATTTGTTGTAACTGGCAAATAAATGGATAAATAGTGATAAACATGTGATCAAGTAAGAAAAAGAGGACAAAATAATTAAGTGTAAAAGAGTACTAAATATGCAAATAAAGAATAACTAGTATAAAAATATGGTTATGTGATTGGTATGGGTAACTATGTAATTAAGAGAGAAAACTGGGGTATAAATGTAAAGTAATGCTAACAAATAGAGTTAAGAGGGGTAAAATGGTAAAAAAGATGGAAATATATGAAAATGAAGTCAACAGGGAGCCATTAGTAATTTGCCAATATGTAAAGAAACCATAAGGACTAAAATGTAAATTGGAAGGCAAAAATATAATAAATATTACAAAAAGGGCAAAATCATAAATTTTATGAGTAATTGATGAGAAATGAGATAAAATGAAAGTTAGGGACCAAAATGGAAAAGTTCACATAAATAGTAGTAATCAAATGAGTAAAAGATAGAAATAAATGTAAATTTGAATTATAAGGAATGAAAATGGAAGTAAATTAAAAGTTACTACTAAAGAGGAATTTTTACATGCATAAATACTTAAAAGGAAAAAATGTAATTAAAAAGGGTTTATAAGGACTAAATGAAATTTTAATAATATAAAGTTTAATGTGTAAAAGAGTATGTTAAAGGAAAATGGTAAATTAAGAATTTAAAGGTATGTTGGCTAATTCAAGGGTAAAAATTGAATATTCAATAAAAGAAGCAGAGATCTAATTGTAAATAAGTATAAAAATCAAAGAGATATTTGAAAAATAAGGACAAGAATTAAGATGGAAACATAGATTGAGAACTAAATAAAAAATAAAAGACAAGGTGAGAATTACATGGATTAAATAGCAGTTTGATAAGGATAATAACCTTAAGAGAATAATGAAGAATAAATTTGTAGTAGGAATAAGTGTAATAAGGACAAAAATTTAGATTTGATTAAGCTGACAGTATACAAAATGTGTAACCTAACGTGGAGTTTAAGGTATTATAGAATAGTACAATATAATATAAAAATAAGAAGAAGTATTTAGGAAATAAACTGGGAATTTAACAATGATACAATTACTATAAGAATAAATTATTATTGCATTTATGAAGAATTAAAGGAATAACTCAATATCGATTAAATCCAGTGAAAGATTTAAATTAAAAGCATAATTATAGCAAAGTAAATAGAATAAAAAAATTCAATTTGAAGTAGAATATAAAATGTGAATAAATTGTATAATTTAGGAACTAAAATGAAAATTTGATATTAAAGAGATTTCAATGATTAACTGAAATAGAAAAATAAAGATAATAACCAAACCAAGTGGATATAATTAGAAGTGATATGAGGTAATATGCTTATCTAGTAGGGGTAGAATGCAACAAGGAATAGTACAACGAAAATAAATTACTGAAGATCAGGCTAAATAATATATGATGAATTAAAGTGATGTAATGTAATTTGAGACCAAGATAAGAAAGTTCGAGATAAATCATAATTCAAGCATGAAAATTTAAAACAAGTAGTTGAAATAGATATATTGTTAAAATGATTTCATAAGGACAAAACAATGACTAAATGATGATATGATGGTATGTGTGTGTGTGTGTGTGTGTATATATATATATATATATTGACAACATAATACAAAGGAAATGAGACGAGGATAGCAAATTAAAATTGAAATGAAGTTTGAAAGAATTAAGGATAGTGGTTTGGTAAAAAAAGATCAATGAAAGAAGAAAAGTCACTAAAAATATGAGTAAGATCTAACATAGAAATTTCGGATTTAAGAAAAGTAAAAGAAAGGGAATTAAGATAATAAGTGTGAATTAGATAGAAATAAAATTTTAATTATATGTATACACGTATGTGAAATTTATTAGTTGGGTATCCACCATTAGAAATTTTATGCTTAACACATAGTTATTTACTGCGTGTAGGTATTTTGAAGGTTATATATAAGAATTAAAAGGGATAGGAACTGGACATGGAATAGGTCATAAAATGAAGGATATAATATTGATTTTTTCATGTGGCATGTATATGTAGGATTGGATTTTGAATGTGCATTGTAATAAATATATATGTAAATTATATTATGATAAATGTTGCATAATAGTGTTACAATTAACACATCAACAAGCTGATTGTAACTACCCAGCCAAGAGTTAATACATTGATAAGTTGACGGTAACTACCCAATCAGAGATTCACTACCTCAAATGGTACATGTTTCAAAGCAATCAATCAGAGATTCATAGCCTCAGTTATATTTTTTTTCCTTTTACTCTGAATTTTGGCTCAATTTGTCACTAGTGCACGAATCTCAAAGCTTGAACCTTGATCTTTATATTTTCATAAAACTTGTGGTTTTCCAAGATGATTTCCCAAAAATATTTTGAAAATAACTTTGAAAACTTTTATATTGTCCTCTAGCAATGATAGATGAACGTCTGTCATAAATGGATGGCAGTCTATGGCTATCCTCCTTCAGTCCAAGTTAGATTAGGAGAATTTTTGTAAATTTTTGTGAATCGTGAGAGGGATGACCATTTATCAATGATGGATGCCTATCTGTAGGGTTACTTCAGATTTTCCACATTTTCCAATTTTTAAAGTTTTGGATTTCGGATTAGATTATGAAGGATCTGATATGCACTAGATTTTAAAGGGAAAAATCTCCTTTTTTTAAGTGAATAAGAAAAGGAGTTTATCTCCAACTCTTTTCTAGGTATTTAATAGGAAAATTAAGGTTTTTAAAGAGAGAGAGAGACACTTTAAAAAATAGGGCAAGTTTCTTGATAGGAAGAAAAATAATTATCTACTCTTGGAGGTAAAAAGCTTTATGTAATCATAAAAAAACACAAATCTTTTCTTTATTTTCAAATGTGGGAATCAAGGATTGGAGTGAAAATCATCATTTTTCTAGAGTTACAAATAAAAAATCATGAGGGTAATATTTTAGGCTCAAAGCCCTATCTCTCTCTAAGCTATACCATAATCATATAGATATATTCATTATTTTAAGGCAGTAACTCATATTTTGTTCTATTAGATGTGTATTTATAATGTTTGTAATGACATGATTATATAATGTATGTTTAGGCATGTAGAATGGCATATTAGGTTCTATTTTATACATGCCTTCATTGATGCCTTTTAGAGTTATTTAGATTTTTTTCATGTTTTGTTGCATGATTAATATGTTTTAGTGTGATTTAACACATGCTTTATTGTTATTTTCATAGCTGAGCATGATTTAGGGTCTCAAGATTGCTGGTTTAAAGTTTAAGATTTATCTCCTTTGTTTTGAGCTAATTTCTGCCTTTTGTGTCTACTTTTCTAGTGACAAACGGGAATAAGGCATCACAGATGACCGTTTACTAGTACGACAGACGAGACATCAGAATTGTAACACCCTAATTCCTTAACCATGGATAATCATCAATCATCATCATCATAATCATCATCATAAACCTATTAAAGACTAAGCAATAATAATAATAATAATAGTAATAATAAGATAGGCCATTATTACATTCCACAATAAAATAATGAAGCTTATCGATAAATAATCATAACATAAATAGCCTTCAAGTATCCTAAATTCCTCAAGGCAATTGCATCTTGCCCGATCCTATGAAGCTTATCTTGAAACCTACACGGATAAACAAACTCGTGCTAAGCTATAAAGCTTAGTGGGGAACAAAAACTCTATAGCTAACTTTTGACCATAAATCATCATGTCATATACAAATTTCTATATAATACATAATAAAACTTGAGTCTATTGTATTGATCAGTTCACCAAAAACATATTGGGAAAATACTCAATCTTGTTAAGAATACCCTATTTACTTATGTCTAGAGCATTCTATAAATTCTTTTAATGAAAAACTTGTCAATTAAATAGCATCATCTTACTTGTTCTCTTTCTTTAACTAGCTTGATTCATACCTTTTATTCATTTACTATAGCTTCAGAATTCATACATCCAGGTTATTGATAGTACAAAACTTTAACTTAATGAATCAAGCACAATGTTACATAAGTCATGCATATGTGTTCCTTAATATTATCTTAACATGGTAACTTAGACCTCTTACAACACCTATTTATATCGTACATTACACTTAGTTAGGTCGATGTTATCATTATGCATATGTGCGTGCAAACCTTCATATTAGATTCATAAACTTTACATCCTTTATGTTATTTTAGCATGGTAACCTGATTATCTTACAATCTTAATTCTATGTCATGCATTGAACTTGGTTATATGAATGATATCTTTAAACCTATATGTGTGTAAACATTTATATATATTTAAACAAACTGGCAGAATTGCATGTGATCACAAAGAACAAGCATTACATATCATGGTTATAAAACAAGGCTTCGATGCCACATGTATGCATTTTATAACAGAGCACATAAACTTAGTATACATGTTATAGTCCGTGTAAGTTTTTAATACAATATGGTAAATTTTAGGATCCATATATTCTCCGTGGAATCCTACCAATGGAGTTCAACTCACACCGACACTCATACGGGAACCTTCCTCACAGTTGATGACATACATATCTCATAATCATAATATCCTTAACGTGGCATCTCATTTCATATAGATAGTTATAATAAAAAGGAAATTTAAGATAAAGCAACACAATACAATAAGTCATTCATCATGTGTATGTTAACTACGCGAAGAAGTCGATACATATATATATATATATATATATATATATGTATATACCACTTTATTCCTTGTACCCTTTTTCTTTTTATCATCTTTAATAGCCTGCCTAAGTACTAGTTTGAAGGGTGGATAATGGGAGCAATGGATACCCAAAGGTATCTAACTATGGATATCCAAAGATATCAAACAATGGACCCAAATGTGGTCAAACAATGGTTCCAGCAAGGAACAAACTATGGACCCAAAAGGGCCGAACGATGGTTCCTTTAAGGATCAAGACTCAAACGAGGTCAACTATGGCAGTTACAACTATATCCCTTTATGCATGCCTATCTAATCCACAACCGAACTAAGACTTGATCAGTGACCTTTAGGCTTCAATACATATGGATGCTATCACATGATCATATAGTTGCATCAACTTTCTTTCTTTCATATCATGATGGTCACAGGTTTATTAAATTAATAATAACATGTAATCTTTCATTATTAGCATTGTGCGTGTCCACATGTGCATATACATATATATGCAGTTTAAATCATGAAAATATAGGCTTTCATTACTCATACTTGTTCACATATTGAATTAAGCTACTCATCATAGCATGCTCATACTAACTATAAAATATATATTACTTACATAACCCATAGAGAGTTTTTGATGACATACCTTGTTGTTTCTCGCTATGAATAGTTTTCCTATTCTTACACTTATTCACATCAATACATAAACACACACACACACACACACACACACACATATATATATAGCAACACTCAAGCATTTATGATCCATATAATAAAATAAGTAGGTTCTCTTATAGCTTAAGGTCACTACTTGTTCATATTTGATCCGTTGATTCACTTTCACGATTACCAGATTAGAACCCACACGTGACATACTATAACCCAGTCATATATACTTCAATCATCTTACTTGTATTTTTCATCTTATAATATTTTATACTTAGGTAAGTTGTGTGAGGTTATTTCATCCTAATCGTTAGTCCACTACTAGCAGACTTACGATTTTCATATTATATCATGGGGCATGATTAAATAAGTAAGTTTTCTTGCCTCAAAGCTTATCATTAAATTCCTATTATGGTTTAAAGCATAACCAAACTTTTATAGTTCCACCTTTGATTGTCAATAAATATTCCATCTATTTTAACTTAGTCATGCACATTATAACTATCTTCTTAATGTTACTAGATCATAACTTGGTAATCTTTTGCCATTAAAAAGAAATATTGATATATATATATATATATATATATATATATATATATATATCAATATGTATATGTTATTTAATGTATCCTATGGATTTGGCATCGGTGCGAACTCAAACAAAGTAACTGGCTTTGCCCAAGTACCATATATATATATATATATGGTACTTGGGCAAAGCCAGTTACTTTGTTTGAGTTCGCACCGATGCCAAATCCATAGGATACATTAAATAACATATACAATTTAGAGTTATTAGGTTACTTCCTATTGTCCTTAGTTATGTGCTTATCATGCACCGAACCCTATTCTAATGACTTAACTCGTATAAGCATTACCTCATACAAGCCCCTTTAAAAAAATTAATTCTCAAGGGTACCCCATACTATAATATAGTGGTTGCATTATTTTAATTCTAAATTCTTTATATACACTCAAAGATGTTCTTCCATTTATAGACCACTCTAATATAGTATATTGGTGGCTTAGATTACTTACAACTTAGTTCAATTTACTTTCTCTTACCATAACCTTCATTTCATCTAACTTTCGATAATACTTTATCTTATGATCCTGTTTTTCTAAATTATACCCCTATAGACTTTAATATGGACTATTGACTTTCATAATCTATTGATCCATTAGCATTCAACTTTCAAATTAACCATTACTTAGTAAGCAATCATTCTCCTCACATTCACGGCTAACCTTGTCCATCCTGCTTATGTAACTTTTAATAACTTTAAGATATCACCAAACTCATGCTCATGGATGATTTATTGTTTAAGAGTATGTTTACAGGAAGTACATTTGGCCAGGTACTAGACAAAGAACAAGGTACTTGGTCACTATAAGAAAATAATAGGTTCTACTTGGTCGTGTGTTTCCAAAGAGAAAGAGTGAGTGGTCGTGTGCAAGGAAAGGAGCAAACATGCATGACAGTGGGTGGGAAGAAGAACATCATCACATGGCCATGCATCCTTAAAGACAAAACAAGGCATGGTCGTGTGTGATAAGAAGAACAGCACGTGGCCATACATCCTTAAGGGCAAAACAAGGCGTGGCCGTTGATAATAGTCATTTATATAGTATTTTTAGTATGTTTTTAGGTATTTAATTAGGTTAATTTTGTGTTAATTAGGTTTAATTTGAGTTTAATTTGTTAGTTTTATGTTTTTGGAGTTAATTGTAAATTTTGGTTGATTTTCAGGGTTAATTTGAC
Source organism: Excoecaria agallocha (assembly GCA_037975025.1). Taxonomy (NCBI): domain Eukaryota; kingdom Viridiplantae; phylum Streptophyta; class Magnoliopsida; order Malpighiales; family Euphorbiaceae; genus Excoecaria; species Excoecaria agallocha. The sequence goes on from CM075807.1 coordinate 83,194,073, forward strand.
ATAAAAGGACTTAAAGGGTAAAAAGGGCAAAGTTTAGGGCCAAAAGTGCAAATATGAAGAATTGATGTAAGACAAGTTGACGTCCAGGCCAGAGCCCTGAGACGTGACCACGTGAGTTCATTGAAGAGTCTCACACGTGGCCACGTGAAGAACAAAGCTAGTAGAGACGTGGCCATGTAAGAAGAAATAAAAAAGAGCAAGAAGAAAACCCATGGCCACGTGATTTTCTTCAAACAACAACACATGGCCACGTGTGAATTAACACTAGGGAACACATGGCCACGTGATGAAGACTCCCATGAAGCGAAGGATTCCGATTTTTCCAATTCAAGAAGGATTCTTCTCCTACTCCTATTTGGGAAGTTTAGAAGGCTTCTACAACATATTTTGCCTATAAATAGACAACTCTAACACCAAAGAAAGGGGGAAGGAAGGCTTAGAAGAGATTAATTGCTTTAGTTTTAGTTTTACTTGTTTTTTTTAGTTTTTCTGTTTTTAGTTTTTCTTTCAATTTTGTTTTAATCTTTCAACTTTGTTTTAGTTTTTAATTATGTTTAAGAAGTAGTTTTTCTTCTTTTGCTAATGGATTCTTGAAATCTTACATTTTCATTGTTATGACTTTATTTTGAGCTTAATTTCAATATCGGTTGATTATTTCTTGGTTTTAAGCATATTCTTATTCTTGATTGTGTTGAGATTGGTTGTTGGTTTATTGAATAAATAACTAAGAATTGGTTTTGACATAGTTAATGATTTGCATGTTCTTGGATTAACTCTTTAATGTTTATGCATGATTATTATCCGAAATATGAGATGATTATGTACGAATTTTATTGGTTAATACTAAGAGAGGAAGAATCAAGAATAAATTGGAATTGAATCACTTGAGAAAGGCTTCAATGAATATTTAGGAAGTTAAAACTAGAATTGCATGCTATGTATTAGATTTGTCTATGAGTTTATTACTAAGAATGATATACTTGAATAAAGATATCTTGGTTTATTACTAGTTTTTCCATAATCACTGGTGTTATTCTTTGAATTTAAGTCATCACAATGAAAGTTAAGGTGGATAGTTTCCTTAGCAAGAGAATTCTAGTTATTATTTTGTTTTTAATTCATGTTTTAGCTTTTGTTTTGTTTAATTGTTTATTTTGTTTAATTTTTGCTTTTGAATCAAAAACATTTGGGAAACAATCTCGGATTAATTTCATTCATACATAGATATTATTCTTAGCAATCCATGTTCCCTTGGGTACGATATTTGGGGTCTTAATCTATATTTCCCTATATTACTAGCCGATCTAGTACACTTGCTAGACACCGGTCAGCCGTGTGTGAGAAAAAGAACAGCACATGGCCATGCATCTTCAAGGGCAAAACAAGGTGTGGCTGTGTCTGAGAAGAAGAACAGCATGTGGCCATGCATCCTCAAGGACAAAACAAGGCGTGGCCATGTGTGAGAAGAAGAACAACACGTGGCCATGCATCCTCAAAGGCAAAACAAGGCATGGCTATGTGTGAGAAGAAGAACAGCACGTGGCCATGCGTGGGGAAGAAGAAAACCACACGTGGTCATGCATAGGGAAGAAGAAAAACATGTGTGGTAGTGTGTTTTCAAATGGGAAAATACACCCGTGGCTGCGTATGAGAAGGAAAGAAGAAAAATCCAAAATCCCGATCCTGCGTATCATGAATTTAAAACCCAGATCTCACTTCCCCTCTTACTTATATGATCATTTAAGTTTTAACTCATGCAGCACTCATCTAAATCCATAGATTTAGCCTACACATTCTCAAGGGAACCCATACACATAAAGAGGAGGAAAGATTCCTAAAATCAATCATATGAACATTATAGTAACCCTAATTCCCATACTTGACATTGAAGCTTCCAATCTTCCTTCAATCATCTTGATTCAGCTTTACTACCCAAGGTTCCTCTCTTTTCCTTCACGAAGCCAAACAGCAAAACCCTAATTTCCTTAAATTACAGAGAGAGAGAAAGAGAGAGAGATCTCACCCAAATGCCAATCCAGCCACTCCCTAAATGTTTGAGTGGGATTAATATCTCACTAAGAGAAATTCCCAAATTACCCTTACACACTATAATCTTCTAAATTTCCATTCCTTACACTTTAACCCCAAGACTTTTAATTTAATTAAATTGTATCCTTCTTTGATATTTTAGCTACACTCCAATACACATGTGCATAATTACCATCATACCCTTTATATGACTTAACATAATTAGCACAAAACAAAACAAAAAAAATATAATTTTACCTTATTAAATCTTAATCCTGATTAATTAACTATAATTCTGTTAGGGCCATGATTGGGTCCTCACAACGATGCCTTCTTCTCATCCTATCCCTTTCCTTGTTTGGGTGTGTCTATCCTTGTTTTGGGGGCGTAAGTGGCTTTGTTTTCCATATTTTTATTAGATTTTAATGTTTTTATGTTGACTTAGGTCATTTTGAATGCTTAGATTTATTTTAGATTCATTTTTTTGTTCCTATAGACATGATTTATATTTTGTGTGCATCAATTTATTTATTCCAACATGTGATTTTATGATTATTTTAGTTAATTTAACATTTAATTTCTTTTTATGTGCTAATTAATTTAATTTTTTTATGTAAGCCATCATTTTATACAATTCTTGGAGTTTTTGTAAAGGTAACCTTGCCTTGGGCATTGATCTCCAATTGGTTCTTTTTCTATCCTTTTCTCAATACACTTAGTTCATACTTTATTTTATATCAACTTGCTTTATTCATTTATTTATTTAATCTTGACACTTTATTTTATTTTGGATTTATTTTATTTTTAGGGATTGTAATAATTTAGTAAAAAGGGAGTTTTTTTACAATAATTGATAATAAGTCGACCAATGTCCAATTTCAATCCCAAAAGCACACAACAAAATAACGGTCTTGTTTTCATTAAAAATTTGGATCACTTATCCCATGTTTTCCTAAAATTGATAAAGACTCTTTATCTCCCCTTTTGTAAATACATATGGGAACCAATGTTCATAAACTTAATGAATTGAATGATTTTGAATTTACTTTATTCTTTCTTTAGATGATTTTCCTCGGTAATAAGTAAGTAGTGGATTTACCTTATTATACTTGCTTTATTTACTGCTTCCATATATGCTTGACATGTTTACTTATTTACTTTTGAATACATCATGTGAGAGAGGGGAGTGGATTAATATTTAAAACCTAAATATAAAACAACACCTAACCAAGATGCAAAGTAAAAGTGATTTTCAGAACACCAATCTTTGTTTAGGCATCAAAAGGTTGAGATTCATTTCCCAATGCTTTGTTGGGTGACGACTCTATAACACCTACCTCTTTTAAGCCCACATTGGATGCCTTTGTATGTTGACCATCAATAATAATTAGGTTCTACCCCTTTCTATTGCGAAGTGGCCAGTTTATGAGTTTTAGTAAGACTCATTTGGCCTTGAACCCTAAAAATGGGCCTTCTAGCACACAACTGGATATGAACCAGCTCCATCGTGCATCATACCTGGAAGTATAAATAATGAATAAGCCTAATTAACTATATGAACATAATATGAATTTAGAGAGAGAAAGAGATTGAAGCCTAAAATATTAGTCTCAAGAATCGAGATTTTATAACTCTAAAAAGCAATAGTCCTAGTCCCGATCCTTGATTCCTTCTTTTAGATATAGAAAAATGGTTGCTTTTAGTGTGGTAGAATGTTTAAAGCTGTGGATTTCCAAGAGTAGAGAATTGATTTTTCTTTCTCTCAAAATTAGCCTTTTATTTCCCAAAGTGAGAAAATTTCCCCTTTTGAAAGCCCTATAATTTTCTTTAAATACCTAAGGAAGAGTTAGAGTTTGACTCTAACTCTAATCCCTTAATTTAGAGGATTAAATATTGGAAATCTGTAAAAGATCGGATCTATGGAAGATCTAATCTTAACAACTAATTTTGAAAATTGGAAAAACATGGTAAAATAGGAAAAAGCTATAGACGACCATCTATGATTGACAGTCAGGCGTTCCTCACATGATTTACTAAAATTGATAAGAATACTCCTTGAATTTGACCTAAACCTATTTGGTCATAACTTACTAGCAAATGACTATTTATCACCAATTCACAAGACCAAGACCTTGATAGGGGCATGTGCTAGGAGAGGCCTTGAAATAAATGGCCATAGATAGCCATCTCTCTGTGATAGACGACTGTCTGTCACTAGCAGAGACCAAAACTCAAGGTTTTTAAAATCATTTTCAAAACTTTAATAAAAACTCGATGTTAAAACCTGCAAAAATACTTTAAAAAATAGTCAAAGTTAAGGCCAAATCATGGGATTCATGCTTTCTGATAGAAGTATAAATAGTTCCTCATCATCAAGCATCCTTAATCTAGGCTGCCTCAGGTCACGATGTTTACATTTTCTCCCAATTTTAGGGAATTGGTGCTCTAGTGCCTTTGTAAGCCAAAAATTCAAAGTAAAAAGGATAAAAGACACGTATCTAAGGTGGAAAATCTCTAGTTGATTAAAACAAGTACCATTTAAAGCAATGAATCTTTGGTTAAATATGACACATACATACTAAGATAGTGAATCTTTAGTCAAGTAGTTATCATCAGTTTGCTACGTGTTAACCTTTGATTAGGTAATTACCATTTTCTTATTGATGTGTTAACCCTCTATTGGTTGGGTAGCTACTATCATCTTGTCGACGTGTTAACCTTTAGTTTACTATCTAATTGGATCTAGCTTGTCGAAATGCAGAATCAATATGAGTTACTTATATCTTATTAGCACTAGCTTGTTGGCATGCAGAATTAGGTAAATTTATTGATTGGTTTATTGATTCCATATGTCAGCATGTCTAACCTTGCAATCATGTGACTAACCATGTCATGGTGGTTGGCACCATCTGTAGGCATGTATACCCCCTTTTAGATTAATATTCTTATTGGAAAATTTCTAGCAAATATGCATTTATGAGGAGTCACTGATAGCATGTTTCATAGCTTGTTTCCTATTTATGATCTACTTTGGAGCCCCTATAGCATAATTTTTTCCCTTATAATTCGAAGTTAAGACAATCTTTTAGATTATGCTTCCTTCAATATGCTTCAATCTCATACTATGATTTTGGCTTCAACCATGTAGATCAATCTCTAGTGAAGTGTTTCACTTTATCTTAAGCCATATAGATCAATCATTGGTGAAGTGTTTCACTTTGTCTTTCTCCATATGGATCAATCTCTATTGAATTGTTTCTCTTTATCTTCAGCCATATGGATCAATCACTGGTGAAGTGTTCCACTATTGTAAAGCTTCTCATTTTCAATCAGTTTAATAATTGCCTTATCCAAAAGAGATGCAAAGGAATATGACCTCCTTTTAAATGATTTCAACTTGTGTAAGCTCTTCTAGAGTAAGAAAATATCCACACTTCTCTTTGCTGTGCATCTTTTTTTATTTCAATCTGTTCAGGTAACTTCTTATGGCATTGCAAATGCTTTATAGCAGTAACAAAGAAAGTTGGATCATCACATGCTCCTAGCCATTCTCCATTCATAAACACTTTATCTTTCTAATCTAGCTTAGTGTGGGTATCATTAACAAGTTTCTCCATTCCATAAGGAAACAATATGTCTACTATAGGTTTTGACACTTCTTAATGACTATGTCTCCAAAATAAGGAAAAACATCATCATTAAGGCTATCTGTGTGATGATTGTGTGGCATGTGCCAGAGCCATGCTCATTTTTCCAATTTTCTTTTAGAGGTCCACTTTTAGGGTCTAAGATTGGATAAGGCTTACTTAGCTCACAAATTGGCTACTTCATAATAAAAAGGGGTCAAGCCTAAATTACTATTGGTAGTCAACCTATGAGGGCATTTATTAATGGACTCAAAGCAGTAAGTGTCATGGATTCACTACCCAATAGGACATTGGGAAAGGAATCTCGACCTTTTGATGCCCAGACGGAGATTAGTGCTTGGGATATTACTCTTATTAGGCATCTTGGTTAGGTGGTCTTTTATAATTAGGTTTCAAGTATTAATCCACTCTCCTCTCTCACAAAATGTAAAACAATTAATTAAACATCCCATTCACATAAATAAAGCAATAAAAAAATAACAAAATAAACCTACTTAATTATTATAGAGGCAAATAATCCAATGATTATAACAACAAAGAAATATACAAACATAAATCGGGGTGTTAGTTTTGGATTGGGAACAATGATTGCCTTATGCATATTTTACAAAAGTCATAAGTTTATTTAGTGTGGATTTGGGCTAAAAAATTGGACATCAGTCCATGTTTTGGAATAAAAACCCAAATGACCTAATATAAAACATTTTAGTGCCCTATTACTTTATTGTGAACAAAAATCCTTTTTTTTTTCTAACTATTACATCCCTAAAAATAATATATCCAAAATAAAATGTTAAATAAACAAATAATAAATAAAAAATCCACAATACATAAATAAAATAATTAACCAAGATAACTAGGGAGTGAAGATGGTGACAAACTTAAGAGCATGACTTCCTATGCAAAAAAAAACACACAAAATTCTCCATAGCAAATGTACCAAATACTCAAAAAATCATACAAAAAATAATTAATTAGTATTCTCAAATAACACAATAAAGATAATCACAATTTATTTTGGACAAATTGAATACTTTTAAGTATAAAATCTTATCATAAAAAAGTTAGAATTACATGAAATAATGCATACATATGATGAAAAATGCATAAATTACATAAGGGATGTATAAATACATAAAAAAAACTTAAAAATGCCCAAAATACACCTATGGATGCCCAGTGTCAAGCGATGGATGGGAAAAAGAGATCTGATCTTGGGAATTATTGGTTACATGCATCTCATACATAAGCGAAATTTAAAATTTTAACCAATAGATCTGATCTTACCATGAATTTACAATATACATATTAATGAGAATTAAAAAATCACCTTTCATTTTTGTTGAAAAGTTGATTTTCCTTCTCAACGGGTTGTCGCAAACCACAATGTCCAAAATTGAACACCTCCAATAAGTAATCCACACTAGAGAAGGATTGAATGAACCAATAAAGGAGGAAAACAAGGGCTGGCCAAAATCCTCTTGATGCCAGCAAGGGGGTGGCGGCTAAGGTTGAGAGAGTGAGAGAAATTCTTTTCTCTTAATTGTTCACCTTAACCCTAATACCTTATCACTTGGATTTTTATAGTTAGGTTAAAAATCCAACTTCATAATAGGATTGTGTTAGTGTAAGCCCTAGCCCCAATACATTGTAATAAAAAACTTTAGTTAATAAATGAGGCATTTTTTTTATCTATTGTATTCCTGTGCATATCAATTGATAGAACTATCCAAGAATGTTGTTTCAGTTTAAGTTATCATGTGTGAGGCACATGGTTGTAAGACCTTGAAATAATAGAGACTTCATTCTAAATATCCCTAGTCAGTCATTGTTTTGGGAATAACAATGAATTAAGACTAGTATGCTCTCTCAGATAAGTTGAGTACTGTCTTACAGATCATAAGGACAAGAGTGTCAATCAGAGATTATAGATACATGTTTAGAACATGGTATCAAGATTCGATCCATTCATGAGAACATTGCATGCTACAAGTCATAAGTGTTTCTCATATGCAAGTTTTGTATCGAAGTTCTTAGACCTAAAATCTCTATGGAACTCTTTTTATGAATTAGTGTGTACTTTGACATACACCTAACATGCTCATAACAGAGTGACAAGTATGGGTATGCATTGATTCATGTTAGAGAGCATGAGAGAAGTGAAGGGATTACCCCTCTCAATAAGAGAGAAAATATCATCGGCCACTTGATCAGTGAACCGAGAAGTGGATGGCCATACCGAGATGAAATAATGAATAATCATTATTTATCTAAGAGTTCAGTGTCACTGGAACATCAAGAAAGGAATTAATATATATAAGGATGACTAGTTTCATGCCTTATATTAATTCTGATATTTATAGGTAAGGGACTATGCAAAATTGCATTAGGTCACTAAATGCCATTTGCATTTTCATTTAATTTGGAATGCTATAATATCTTGGTAAAGAATATATATAGCCTTTGAATTAATTCATTAATTCATTGCCAACATTAAATGGACTTATAGGATCGCATAAAAAGCATTGGGCTTAAAATATTTAAATAAAGTATTGGGTATTAATTTGGGCTTTTAATTAAAGTCAAATTAATGTATGTAATGGGCATTATAATTGCTAAATGGACCTTGATCCATTAGAGAGAGAGATTCGGCCCAACAAAGTTTAATTTCAATTAATTGATTTTCTTGTATTAATTTAATTAATTGAGTATTAAAGCCTAAAAGAATTTAAATCAAATTAAACCACTTAAAAAGGAGATGAAGTAACTGAAATTCTAAGATAAAAATTAAATGGAATTTCGACACATGCTTATTTCTAAATTAAGTGATTTATCTTGATTAAATGTCTTATGTTTTATTTCAAATTACTTCAAAAGAGTTTGAATTAATATATGTCACTTGATTTTTGGAAGTGATTAAGGCAAAATTAACTATCTTGAGGTAGTGGATTTTAGAATTAACACTTACAAAATTAAATGATATATATTGAATGAGAAAAATAAAACCCTAAGGGTGAACTTGTCTTTCTCTCTCACAAAATTTTCTTAGCCGAATTCACAAGGAGAAAAGGATTGTTCCTTGTTTTCTTGTGTTCTTGGGCAGCAATAGCAACTAAAAGAAGTGCAAGATCAAATCTTGTAGCTTCAATCCTTTGCCATTACACAATATTTAAATTGAGAGCTAGCAATCTCAATTTTAAGCCATCATTACAATTGTGTGTGTAATCATAGAGAGGAGTAGCATAAAGGTTGTTCCTTTGGCATTGGTGGTGAAGATCTAAGGCAAACAAATCCTTCTTGGCTGCTGGTCATCATCAAAATTAAATCTTGAAGTGCATCTAAAGTTGTAAGTTTTAAAACCCTAAAATTGCATGTTTCCGATTCTTTGTTGGTTTTTGCATGGCATGTATGATCTATATTTTTATTTTTCCGCTGCGTGATCTTCATATACTTTCCATGTAATATTCCATAATTGGTATTAGAGCCTAAAAATGCTTATTTTATTGCTTTATATGCATGAAATAATTAATCAAAAATCGTTATTATAAAAACATGCAATGCTGATATTTTCTGTTTTGAGTTTTTTGCATTGTTTTGGTGTAAAAATGATTTTAAATGATTAGATAGGTATTATAATTAATATGACATGTTAATATACTGTCCTAAGATGTTCTTATAGCTGTTAATGGTCGGATTTAATTGATAATACCTGATGGTACATGTTAATCTTGAAACTAGGTGCTAGTTGGCATGTTAAATGTGTATTTAACAACTAGTTTTCAAAATTAAATGTAAAAATGATTTTGGCATTTTTGTAAGTGATTTTTAAAAATTAAATATCAGGTCTGGACATATTTTAAATTTATTTTTAATTCTGTTCCATGACAATTTAATTGATTTATTTAAAAATCACTTAAAACTATTACTAGTTTGTGTTTGTTACATGTTTAATCAACATTGTTTGTTTTGTTTTGATTAAAATGGTAAAAACACATTTAGATCAAAATGGTACAGAAAATTAACTCAATATTTATAACCTTATTTAAATAATTAAATGACTCATAAAATTGATTTAAGTGTTTGTGCATTTTTGTGGCATCATATAAGCATTAAACAACTAGTTTCATTGTTGTTTGTTTGTTTTTGTATGAATGCCGTGTATTATATAAATGTTCTTCATGATTATATGTTTTAATTCATGTTGGTACATATTATATGTATTTTTAATGTTTATGGGCTGTATGACATAAAATTAAAAATGGAAAAATTGGAAATTATACTAGAGTTGATTTATGGCACAAATCAACTAGTTAGTGTTTTGGGCTTTTAAGAGAATTTATTCAATAAGAGGATTTAGTCCATTGGGCTTCGGCCTAGGCCCATCATGGGTTATTCTCTTAAAGGTTCAAGTACACAATTTTCATTAATGGGCTTGGCTAAATTAATTAAAATTAGACTTTGTTTGATCTATGAATGTTATGTATATTTATTTGCTTGTTTGGTGTGATGAATGAATATGCATGGTGCATTCATGGGCCCTGGGTTTTTGTAATTAAATATGGCCTACATGCCATTATGTATTATTGTAAAAGTTTCATTTATTTCTTAGAATAGAGTTTATTTGAAGACTTTGTAAATCAAGACGAAGCCCACCGAAGTGGAGAAGTCCAACTCGAAGATTCTTATGTAATAGTATAGAATCTTAGTTGTAGGTTTTTAGGGCCCATGTTTGTCACGCTTTACTTTATGCAATTATATATATATGCATGCTATGAATGGATGACAAAGCGTATGCCATGTAAGCCATAATAAAATGAATCCCTAAAAATAGTAAGTCACAAAGTCACCTTCCTAATTCAAAACATGTCAAGGCATCGATCATTGGTCACGTAGACTAGGAGTCCTAGGTGTACCCGATTATTTTTGTGAGGCATGGGTTGTGACTATAGGTTGGACTTAACATGGAAAGCGATGCCTGGACCTAGGCAACTAATAAATAGTTTTTTGCTATAACATCTTAAAATGTTAGCCCATTTAATCCAAGAGTCATGTACGAGACATGATTGGAGTTTTCCTACCTAAGTAACTTAACTTGTTAGGTGTATAAGCTCAGCTTGACTAATAAGTTGTTGTGAAAAGTGGATCTTGGCCCACATTAAATCACTAACACAAATTATTTAAAGAGATATTAATTCGGTTTATGGGATTAATAAGACCTCATTTATTCTTGCTAAATTTTATTATTGTAGATTGAAAATGGCATCTTCAAACAACAATTTCTCATTGCGATCGGTCCTTGAAAAGGACAAATTGAATGGCACCAATTTCATAGACTGGTCTCAAAACTTAAGAATAATTCTTAAGCAAGAGAATAAGTCATATGTTTTGGATGCACCCTTGCCTGAAGAACCTGGAAGGAATGCCTCTGCGGTTCAAAAGAAAACTTTTGAGACCAAGAAGAGTGAATCCAATGATGTGACCTGTTTAATGTTGGCCACTATAGTGTCTGACTTGGAAAAGCAATTTATGGACCTAGAGGCTTATGCGATCATGGTGTACCTCAAGGAGATGTTCTAAGAGTAAGCTCGTCACGAGAGGTTCGTGACAACAAAGGCCTTAATTTCTTGTAAGATGGTTGCAGGTACTCTTATTAGTACCCATTTACGCAAGATGAAAGGGTATCTCGATACTCCTAAGAAGCTTGAGGTACAAGTGCCAAATGAATTGGCCACTTACTTGATCTTAGGATCATTAGCTGATGATTATGATCCATTTGTGATGAATTATAACATGCATGCAATGAACAAGTCAGTCACCGAGCTTTATGGGATGCTTAAGAATGCTGAAGAAAACATTCAAAAGATCAATCCCGTACTAATGTTTAAGGGGGCATTAAGAAAGGACCAGCTAAGGGAAAGGGAAAGGGAAAGGCAAAACCCAAGAATGACCTGACTTGGTTTAAGTCAAATGGGAGTGTACCTCAGGCCCAATCCAAGCCCAAGGCATAAAAGCTCAAAGAAAGTGAGAGCAATTGCTTCCACTGCAACAAAATAGGGCATTGAAGGAAGAATTGTGCTCTCTTCAAGGAAGAACAAAAGAAGAATGGAGCCAAGGCGTCCAGTTCTGGTATTTTTGTTGTTGAAATTAACCTGTATATTTCTACCACTTGGGTATTGGATACCGGTTATGGTTCTCACATTTGTTCAAATGCGCAGGGGATAAGAAATAGGCGGTTACTTAGGAAGAATGAAATGGACCTCCGTGTGGGGAATGGAGCACGAGTTGTTGCTGTTAGTGTAAGCCCTAGCCCCAATAAATTATAATAAAACACTTTAGTTAATAAATGAGGCATTTGTTTTATCTATTGTATTCCTGTGCATATCAATTCATAGAACTATCCAAGAATGTGGTTTCAGTTTAAGTTATCATGTGTGAGGCACATGGTTGTAAGACCTTGAAACAAATGAGACTTCATTCTAAATATCCCTAGTCAGTCATTGTTATGGGAATAACAATGAATTAAGACTAGTATGCTCTCTCTGATAAGTTGAGTTCTGTCTTACGGATCATAAGGACAAGAATGTCAATTGGAGATCATAGATACATGTTTAGAACATGGTATCTGGATTCGATCCACTCATGAGAACACTACATGGTACAAGTCATAAGTGTTTCTCATATGCAAGTTTGTATCGGAGTTCTTAGACCTAAAATCTCTATGAAACTCTTTATGAATTACTGCATGCTTTGACATACATCTAACGTGCTCGTAACAGAGTGACAAGTACGGGCATGCTTGGGTATACATTGATTCATATTAGAGAGCATGAGAGAAGTGAAGGGATTACCCCTCTTTATAAGAGAGAAAATATCATCGGCCACTTGATCAGTGAACTGAGAAGTGTATGGCCATACCGAGATGAAATAATGAGTAATCATTATTTATCTGAGAGTTCAATGTCACTGGAATATCAAGAAAGGAATTAATTTATATAAGGGTGACTAGTTTCATACCTTATATTAATTCTGATATTTTTGGGTAAGGGACTATGCAAAATTGCATTAGGTCACAAAATGCTATATGCATTTTCATTTAATTTGGAATGTTATAATATCTTGCTAGAGAATATTTATAGCCTTTGAATTAATTTATTAATTCATTGCCAAGCATTAGGCTTAAAATATTTAAATTAAGTATTGGGCATTAATTTAGCCTTTTAATTAAAGTCAAATTAATGTGTGTAATGGATTATTAGATTGCTATTGGACCTTGGCCTATGAGAGAGAGAAATTCAACCCACAAGGTTTAATTTTAATTAATTAAATGTCTTGTATTAATTTAATTAGTTGAGTTTTAAAGCCTAAAAGAATTATGATCAAATAAATCACTTAAATAGGAATACTATTGGCCGAAATTCCTAGAGAGAAATCAAGGAATTTTGGCATATCCTTTATATTAATTAAGTAGTTTATTTGATTAATATGTCTTGTATATTCCTATTTAATTAAGTGGTTAATTTGATTAATATGTCTTTTGTTTTTATCTTTGATAAATTAAAAGAGTTTTTATCAATAAATATTACTTATTTTAATTAAGTGATAAGGGCAAATATTAATTATCCTAAGGTAGTATATTTGAGATTTATCACTTAACAAATAAGATAATATATATATTGGATGAGAGAGAAAAGCAAAAAAAAAAAAACCCAATTTTTGTGTGGCATGAATAGTAACTCGTGAATAGTAACTCTCTCTCACAATTTTATTTTGGCCAATTTTTAACAAGGAGAAAGGATTGTTTCTTATTCTCTTGTGATCTTGGGTAGTAATAGCAACCTTAGAGAAGTGAAAAATCAAATTTTGTAGCTTCAATCAATTGCCATTACACGATACTTAAACAGAGAGCTAGCAATCTCGATTTTAAGCCATCTTTGCAATTGTGTGGGTGAACATAGAGAAGAGTGGCGTAAAGGCTGTTCTTTTGGCATTGGCAAAGAAGATCAAAGGTTGATAAATCACTCTTGATTACTGGTCATCACCAAAACCAAATATTGAAGTGCATCTAAAGTTGTAAGTCTTACAACCCTAAAATTGCATGTTTGGTTTCTTGCTTTGGAATTGTATGGTATGTATGATAAAATTTTTTTTTTCAGCTATGTTATCATCACCATAATACCATGTCATATTCCATCAGTTGTCATGGAGATAGGTGACTATCAACTCACTTTACCTTCCGGACTTTGTTTAGTTTTAAAAAATTGTTATTATGTGCCTGCTATGAGCAGAAACATTATTTCAGTTTCATTTTTGTGGGTTATTAAGAAATTAACATCTGACAAATTAGAGTCCAAATCCACTGTCTACTTGTTTGTGGGTTATCCCAAAGAAACAAAGGGATACTACTTTTACTCACAAGCCGAGAACAAAGTATTTGTTGCTCGTAAAGCTGTTTTCTTGGAAAAGGAGTTCCTTCTCAAGAAAGATAGTGGGAGTAAAGTAGAACTTAGAGAAATTCAAGCGCCATAAACTCCTATAAAGAATGAGTTGGAAGTGGGATCTAGTTCATAGCCATTTGTGGAACAAGAACCCATTACACAAGAACATAGAAGGTCCAGTAAGGTACATCAAGAGATTGAGAGATATGGATTTCTAATCACTTACAGTGACACTATTGAGTTAGTAGATCGTGAGGATCCTACTACCTACCGAGAAGCTATAGAGATCCCAAACTCGGAAAATTTGCTTGAAGCCATGAAATTCAAGATGCAGTTAATGTACGATAACCAAGTTTGGACCTTGGTTGATCCACCGAAAGGTGCTAAGGTAATTGAATGCAAGTGGCTATTTAAACTCAAAGCCGATAAGACCTGCAAAGGTAGACTAGTAGCAAAAGGTTTTTGACAAACTCATGGTGTAGACTATGATAAGACCTTTTCGCCTGTAGTCATGCTCAAGTCCATTAGGATCTTGCTTGCCATAGCTGCATATCATGATTATGAGATATGGCAAATGGATGTCAAAACTGCTTTCCTAAAGGAAAATTTACTTATACATAGCCTAAGGGTTTTTTCAATCCTAAGAATCCTAAGAAGGTTTGTAAGCTTCAAACTCCATTTATGGATTAAAGCAAGCATCCCGAAGTTGGAATCTTTGTTTTGATGAGGCAGTCAAAGAATTTGACTTCATCAAGAATGAAGATGAGCCTTATGTGTACAAGAAGGTTAGTGGGAGCATAATAGTATTTCTAGTCCTATATGTGGACGACATCCTTCCCATTGGGAATGACATTCCAACATTGCAAAAGGTTAAGCAATGGTTAGGGAAATGTTTCTCAATGAAAGACTTAGGTGAAGTCAAGACAATACTTAGTATTCGGATCTATAGAGATAGATCGAATCGGCTTTTGGGACTAAGTCAAGAAAAGTACATAGACAAAGTACTAAAGCATTTTAGTATGGGAGACTCAAAGAAAGGGTACATACCTTTGGCTTTGGGAGTTCCTTTAACTAAAGAACAGTGCCCTAAAACCAAAGAGGAAAGGGACAACATGAGCAGAATCCCATATGCATTTGCTGTTGGATCTATCATGTACGCTATGTTATGTACTAGGTTTGATGTGATGGAATATGACATGATATGATGGTGATGATAACATAGCGGAAAAACAAAAATTTTATCATACATACCATACAATTCCAAAGCAAGAAACGAAACATGCAATTTTAGGGTTTTAAAACTTACAACTTTAGATGCACTTCAATATTTGGTTTTGGTGATGACCATCAATCAAGAGTGATTTATCAACCTTTGATCTTCTTTTCCAATGCCAAAATAACAGCCTTTACGCTACTCTTCTCTATGTTCACACACACAATTGCAAAGACGGCTTAAAATCGAGATTGCTAGCTCTCTATTAAAGTATCGTGTAATGGCAATTGATTGAAGCTACAAAATTTGATTTTACACTTCTCTAAGGTTGCTATTACTACCCAAGATCACAAGAGAATGAGGAACAATCCTTTCTCCTTGTGAAAAATTGGCCAAAATAAAATTGTGAGAGGGAGTTACTATTCACAAGTTACTATTCACGCCACACAAAAATTAGTTTTTTTTTTTTGCTTTTCTCTCTCATCCAATATATATATTATCTTATTTATTAAGTGATAAATCTCAAATATACTACCTTAGGATAATTAATATTTGCCTTTATCACTTAATTAAAATAAGTAATATTTATTGATAAAAACTCTTTTAATTTATCCAAGATAAAAACAAAAGACATATTAATCAAATTAACCACTTAATTAAATAGGAATATACAAGACATATTAATCAAATAAAATACTTAATTAATATAAAGGATATGCCGAAATTCCTTGATTTCTCTCTAGGAATTTTGGCCAATAGTATTCATATTTAAGTGATTTATTTGATCATAATTCTTTTAGGCTTTAAATCTCAATTAATTAAATTAATACATGACATTTAATTAATTGAAATTAAACCTTGTTGGCTGAATTTCTCTCTCTCATAGGCCAAGGTCCAATAGCAATCTAATAATCTATTACACAAATTAATTTGACTTTAATTAAAAGCCCAAATTAATACCCAATACTTAATTTAAATATTTTAAGCCCAATGTTTTATGTGCGATCCTATAGGTCCATTTAATATTGGCAATGAATTAATGAATTAATTCAAAAGCTATATATATTCTCTAGCAAGATATTATAGCATTTCAAATTAAATGAAAATGCATATGGCATTTAGTGACCTAATGCAATTTTGCATAGTCCCTTACACATAAATATCAGAATTAATATAAGGCATGGAACTAGTCATCCTTATAAATATTAATTCCTTTCTTGATATTCCAGTGACACTGAACTCTCAGATAAATAATGATTACTCATTATTTCATCTCGGTATGGCCATTCACTTCTCAGTTCACTGATCAAGTGGCCGATGATATTTTCTCTCTTATAGAAAGGGGTAATCCCTTCACTTCTCTCATGCTCTCTAACATGAATCAATGTATACCCATGCATACCTATACTTGTCACTCTATTATGAGCATGTTAGGTGTATGTCAAAGCACACAGTAATTCATAAAGAGTTTCATAGAGATTTTAGGTCTAAGAACTCCGATACAAAACTTGCATATGAGAAACACTTATGACTTGTACCATGTAGTGTTCTCATGAGTGGATCGAATCCAGATACCATGTTCTAAACATCTATCTATGATCTCTAATTGACACTATTGTCCTTATGATCCGTAAGATAGAACTCAACTTATCAGAGAGAGCATACTAGTCTTAATTCATTGTTATTCCCATAACAATGACTGACTAGGGATATTTAGAATGAAGTCTCATTTGTTTCAAGGTCTTACAACCATGTGCCTCACACATGATAACTTAAACTGAAACCACATTATTGGATAGTTATATCTATTGATATGCACAGGAATACAATAGATAAAACAAATGCCTCATTTATTAACCAAGGTGTTTTATTACAATGTATTGGGGCTAGGGCTTACACTAACATGATGTTGCTCTTGCACTGAGTATAACCAGTAGGTTTCAGCAAAACCCTGGTGAAAAGCACTGGTTTGCTATAAAGGGGATTCTAAAGTACCTACGAAAGACTAAGGATCACTTCTTGGTGTATGGTGGTCAAGAAGAGCTCGTCATACAAGGTTATGCTGATGCTACTTTTCAGACCAGCACACAGGATTCAAGATCGCAATCTAGGTTTGTTTTTGTTTTGAACGGTGGTGCTGTCAGCTGGAGTAGCTTGAAGCAAGAGACCATTGCTGACTCAACTATAGAATCTGAGTATATTGTAGCGAGTGAGGCTGCAAAAGAGGCTATTTGGATTAGAAATTTCATTTCTTGATTAGGAGTGATCCCAAGCATCCTAGATCCAGTAGAAATTTTCTGTGACAACAACGGGGCCATCGCACAGGCCAAGGAGCCCCAGTCACACCAGAAATCCAAACACATACTCAGGAGGTACCATCTAATCAAAGAGATCATTGATCGTGGTAATGTCAAGGTTAGCAAGATAGCAAGTGATATAGCAGATCCTTTGACGAAATAGTTGTATCCAAATCTGCGCGAAACTCATTTGAGAGCATTCGTTCTTAAGGCTATGCCCAATTGGAACTATTGCTAGTGGGAGATTTTTAGTGTAAGCCCTAGCCCCAATACATTGTAATAAAACACTTTAGTTAATAAATGAGGCATTTGTTTTATCTATTGTATTCCTGTGCATATCAATTGATAGAACTATCCAATAATGTTTTTTAGTTTAAGTTATCATGTGTGAGGCACATGGTTGTAAGACCTTGAAATAATAGAGACTTCATTCTAAATATCCCTAGGCAGTCATTGTTATAGGAATAACAATTAATTAAGACTAGTATGCTCTCTCTGATAAGTTGAGTTCTATCTTACGGATCATAAGGACAAGAGTGTCAATCAGAGATCATAGATACATGTTTAGAACATGGTATCTGGATTTGATCCATTCATGAGAACACTGCATGGTACAAGTCTTAAGTGTTTCTCATATGCAAGTTTTGTATAGGAGTTCTTAGACCTAAAATCTCTATGGAACTCTTCATCCTTTAATGATCAATCAGCTACGAATTCTACTACTGTTCTCCCTTTGATGGTCTTCCTATTGATATACTTAATGTCAAAGTCCTACAAGTGAATTAACCACCTCCCTATCTTTCGTAATAAGGCAGGAGTTTTTTGCAAATATATAAGGGGATTATGGATAGCCATTGCTTGTATTTTGCAAGAATGGAAGTAGTGTTTCATCCTTTTTGATACCCATATAATTTTAGGCAAATCTTCTCAACTTTTACATACTTCACCTTATACGGGAGAAACATTTACTGAGGTAGTACATTAAGTACTCAATCCAAAAATCATCCTTTTATGCCATTATTACCCCCACTGAACTATATTTTATAGCCAAATACAAAATCAAAGGCTTACCTACTTGAGGCAATCTCAACATTGGAAAATATAGCAGATATTCCCTGATGCTATTGAACATTTTTTGACAGTCCTTATTCCAAACTATTGGGTGGTCCTTTTTGAGCAACTTAAATATCAATTTGCAGATCGACGCCAACTTGGCTATGAACCTGTTTATGTATTGAATCTTACCTAGGAACCCCTAACTTCTTTCTCTTTTTAGGGCATCAGTATCTCTCTAATTGCTCTTACCTTGTCAGAATCTACTTTTATACCTATTTGGCTTACTATATGGCCCAAAAGCATTCCTAAAGTAACCCCAAAGATGCACTTCTTTGGGTTGATGTGAAGATTATACTTGCTAATCCTCTAGAAAATGTTCTCTAATGACTCAAAATGATGTTCCCAGGTAACTAATTTGATCATCATACCATCTAAGTACACCTCCACTTCTATATGAATCAAGTCATCCAGTATCTTAGTTTTCATCCTTTGATAAGTGGCACCCGTATTTTTAAGTTCTAAAGGCATAACCCCGTAGGCATATATACCCCTTTTAGTTATGAAGGTTATCTTAATCGAATCCACTATCTCATTTAGAATCTAGTTATACCCAGCATATCCATCCATAAAATTGTACATGGCATAAGTAGCTGCACTATCGATCATAATATCTATGTAGGGTAAATGAAAATCATTCTTAAGATAGGCTTTGTTCAAATCCTTATAATCTACACAAACCATAATTTTTCCATCCTTCTTCACTATAGGGACTATGTTTGGTAACCATGTAGGGTATTGGACTTCCACTAAAAAATTAGCCTCTATTTGCTTTTTGACCTCATCTTTAACCTCATCAGCCTACTCTAGCCTAAGCCTTCTATGTTTCTGCTTAACCGATTTATACCCTAGATATGTTGGGATGGCATGTTTAGTAACTTCTCGATCCATTCCTTGTTTTTTTTGTAGGTCCAGGCAAAGACTTTTTCATATTTTTTTCAATATTATCTCAAATTTTTCTCTCTTTAGGTGTTATATCTGATGCCAATAAAATTTCTTTTGATCTTCTTTTGTTCTAAGATTAAATGAGCATGTGTTCATTGAGTTAATGTTAAATATAATTTTTTTATAATCATGATAATGCATATTGAAATTAGAAGAAACATCACACAAGTAAGCAAAATTTTTAATCTCATTAATATAATCAAAAGAGCAAACATTGTTCTCATAAAAAAGCTCAAGAATATAAACAATATCTATAAAAGTATCCTTTCCATTCTCATCAGCATCATATATCTCTCCAGCCTCTGGATCAGCCAAGGATGGTTCTTCAACTTTTATCTTCTCTTTGCCTTTTAGCTGGCTAACAAGTAGCATCTCTATCGTAATCTCTTTTAGCACTTATTTATCCCATACAAAATGGTGCAAGAGAATCTTCCCATCCTAGAAACTCTTAACTGGTGTGATAATGCCCTGTTTCCAATTAAAAACATCATTCAACTTCTCAAATCTTAGCACTAGCTCACCCTCTATCACCCGAGGCTCATTTTCTCCACAATAAAGGTAAAAACCTAAAGATGGCACAAAACTCTGAGAAATGTGAGAAATCCCTTTCATTGCTTCCGTTTCCTTACCCTTCTTATTGGAACCTATAAAACTAACCCCTTCTTACCCTTTTAACCCTTAGTAGCTATAGCAATCTGAGGCCCTTGAGAATTCTTGCTTAAACCAGCGCCAGGCAGAAAAATTCATCTTCTCAAGCATATTAATTACATGAGAACTGTTAGGAAAGATATCCTTATTTTGTTCATCATTGATAATCAATACATAAAACCCACTAAACAACTATTTGGTTATCTTAAGCACAAGCACTTGTTTCTCCATTTCAGCTTTGATAGTTACCACCTTACCATCATAAGGGATCTTAATCATTTGATGTAATGTAGATGGCACTGTCCTAAACTTATGAAACCATGGTTTTCCTAACAGCGTAGAGAAATTTTCTAGAATAGGGAGCACCACAAACTCATTTGCACTCTTTATAGGATCTATCTTTACTATATGAGCCTGTGTTTTCTTCAGCTACTTGTTTATCAGATCATCCTTAACCTTGTTAGAGAGTATGCCCTAGAGCCTATGTAATAAGGACGTATTTCATATGTTTGAACTCATATTATTAATAAAAGGCATCAATCATTTATTAATTCTATGTTTAAATACATGAGTTTGTAAATCTTAAATTAATAAATGAAGTCCTAGATATTATAAACACAGTGCAAAGGCAATCATGAAAGTGTTCATGATATGAGATGTCTATTGCATGCAAATATGTTAATATCTAAATATCCCTAGTCATAGAATTAACAAGATAGGATATTGTTAATTTGAACAGACTATCACATGTTATGCTTCTTGAATGGTTCAAGCAGTGGTTCTTATACCTGTGATTATGGAAGATAATCAAAGCTAGCATGTGGATGCTTGTTAAAAGAACAAGTTCATTGGATACTTGCAAAGAGAATCCTCACATGGATATTAAATCTATGTCAGTGAGGATCTCTTCATAGCGGTTGTGTAAGTATCCTTAGACTTGAGATCACCAAAGTTATCTTAAGTAGCAAGTGGTACACTTGGACTCCATAACTAATTACTTTCAACTGGGGGTGAATATAGTTAGGTGGTTGGGTATATCATGACCTACTTGATGATAGTTGAGTGATTAACAAAGGATTCACCATCCCAGATTTATTAAGGGAAGTTATCTTGCATGATTCTATAATTGTCACTTTTAGAGAATCTCTAGCTAGAGTAATATGCCAAGATGGATAAGGACCCAAGAAGGGCATTTTGGGAAAAATGGTTAAAATAATAAAGCATACATAATTAGATTTATATGACTTGACAGAAATCCATACTCAGAATCTAATTGAGATAAGAGTGGTGAAAGGAGTAATTGCACGGTAACTGTTTCTACGGAAGGGTATAGTCAAACCATTTGACTTTCTTGACATTTGGGTAGTCATGATGCCTAGCTAGAGGCAAATCATAACTTGTAAAATAGTATATCATAAATATCAATAGGGATTGATAAAATGATTTAAAGAAGTTTATATATTATACTGCCAATATGGACAGAAATCCAATAGGTCACACACATATAGAGAAAATGATAAAATGGTAAAATGATAAGGATAATAATATTTGATATTATTATGGGAGTAGAGAAGTGAATAAGAGAATAATTAATTAAAGAGTTTAATTAATTATGGTCAAGTAAAATTGTTCACAGAACTTTTTAGAAATATTCTGTAAAATGGGTCTAATTAAAATATTATATTTCATAATTAATTATTATTATACTATAAGTTTTATAGGCTGATATAATAATTAATAGATCCATTGGAGAAATTAAAAGGTGCCCAGAAGAATGGCTTTGGCACAGAAACCCTCTAGAGGAAAGGTTACATGCCAAGCCCTGGTAGAAGGCCTTAGAGGCCTAATTCGTGGAACAAAATAAAGTAAATATATTTCATAAGTGTTATGGAGCCCACATATTTAATTTGCATGGATTTGGAATTCATTTGGGTGATTAAATCCAAGTATATGCACAAAAGGCCTAGTTTGTGGGTTTTGTGCATAGTCTTTTGTGAAAGGACTTAAATTGGATTTAATTGATCCCAAATAAACTATTAATAATTCTAGAAGCCCATTTAATATTTCTCCAGCAATTTTATAGAGCCCATTCCTATTATGAAGTTGGATTTTTAACCTAATTATAAAAATCCAAGTGATAGGGTATTAGGGTAAAGGTGAACAATTATGAGAAAATAATTTCTCTCACTTTCTCAACCCTAGCCGCCACCCCTTTGCTAGCATCAAGGGGATTTCGGCCAGCCCTTTTTCTCCTCCTTTGTTGGTTCATTCAATCATTTTCTAGTGTGGATTACTCATTGGAGGTGTTCAACTTTGGACATTGTGGTTTGCAACAACCCGGTGAGAAGGAAAATCAACTGTTCAACAAAAATCAAAGGTGATTTTTTCTCATTCTCATTAATATGTATATTGTAAATTCATGGTAAGATCAAATCTATTGGTTAAAATTTTAAATTTTGCTTATGTATGAGATGCATGTAACCGATAATTCCAAACAAACCTCCTTTACTACAAGCACTACAGATGGAGCTTGCTGCTTCTCAATCTCCAAAGCCACTCTTCCACTCCTTATGGACACCTTGAATTTTTTCTTTTCCTTTACTTCTTCATCATGTTCACTAGCTGAACTCCAGATATCAATAGGCACCAAAGCTCCTTCATCTTCACTTTTCGTAGGGGTATCCCTATAATAAATCATAGAGATTGGCTGATTTTCTTCAAATGGCTTTGTTACTTTAGGGGTGGAGTGAGTAATGACCAAGTACTCTTTCCCATATAGGTCCTTCATCACGTACCACTCGATTAAGCTAGACCAAACCATAAACACCGGAGGTGGCATAGTATTTTAACCACTATTCTTCTTCTTTTCTCTTTTCTAAGAATCTAAAATCAATTTGCTTTCTATAAAATCCTAAATTTTATTCCTCAAGCTATGATAATAGTCTATCAGGTGCCCAATGTACTGATGGTCTGTACAGTACTGATCATCTTTGTGATGGGGTAACCCTTGACTCTTTGCCAGTATTGGGGTTAATGGTTAAAGTTTCCCTTCCTTGCTCAATCTATCTAACACCCAAGATAGTGATTTTCCTAGGTTGAAATAATGCCTTTGACGAACCTTTGTAGCAAACACTTCTACAATCTTCCTAGTTCTATTCGACCCACTACTATTTCTTATTACCTCATTATTGCTAAAATTCCTTTTGGTATTCTCACTATTTGCAGTACCTTTATCCTATATATACATGCATATATAATAGAAACAAAAGATATACAAGATGTCCTAATATATATATATATATATATTATAACACTATACTGGAGGTAAAAATTATCTATGATCCGATGTGTGGATCATGTAGTGAAGCACTTGAACCATTTATACAGACAGTACAAAAAAGTGAATAAACTCATATGTTCCTCAATCCGTTGTTTGAAAAGTTGTTGTACCTGCATCTGCTGCTGGATTTGTTCGACCCGCTACACCATTTGCTATTCCAACTCTTGTTCAAGCTCTGTACGAATCTCAGTATGAAGCTGGGTATGAATCTCATTCATTATTTAGCCTAAAATATAATAAAGAAAGAAAATTTATAATAAAAAGAAAAATTATAAAAATATATTCAGGTATTGTCGAAAATTCGGCAGCATTTTCCCTAAAAATAAAACAAATCCAAATTGTCAAACTTGAAAAAATATTCATAGTTACACTTCTATAAGGATCAATGCATCTAAACAACCATTTTGATCCCTCAATTAGCCCCCAAAGCAACAAATAATAATCACATCTAACATATTTTGCTCATCGTATAACTCAAATTTCAATTACATTTATATAAAAATCAATGCATTTATAACAATCATTTTAACGACTTGTATGCCCCAAAACAACTCATATAATCATCACATCAAACATATAATGCCAAAAACTCAAATTCTTTGTCAATTTATTAATTATTGTTAAGAAAAAATGTCAACTTACCAAACATTTCATATGCTCGGCAGGAGAGATAGACCCTCCAACATGGCATGATAACATGCTTCCTCTTTGACATATCTATAATAAAATAAAACATATTAGATATAAATTTATGTTAGTGAAAAAAATGCAATCATTGCCACTAAACTAATACATACAAGATTATTCACTATACTACAATTGTTAATTACCCGATAAAGATATCACTATACTCTATATTTGCGTAAAGAACAATATATAGTGTAAAAACCAAAATAAGCAAAAACAAAAAATAGGTTTAAGGTCATGAATTTGAAAGGGATGAGTTCATGAGAATAAATATAACAATTTATTCCCTTTTCATGTCAAATAAGCATAGAATATTGAATAAAGTTGGATGTTTCCTTTGATGGAGTCGTAATTGTATCTTAAATTGCATTCTAGCTAAAATTAAACATTTATTATCAAAAATTAATTACATATTTATAATCATGATAAAATAACATAATATTCTCATAAATTGAAATAAACGTAAAAAAATTAAATTAATAATTCATAACATATTGAATTATAGAGTTATGATTAAAAAATTAAGCTTTATTTATTTTATTTGATATTCACTAAATATAATTTATGCCTATTTCAGTGTACGTTATCTCTAATGTAGATTCGTATTTGTTGCTATTCTTAGTATATATATATATATATATATAACTCCATGACCATTTGAGCAATACACATTAGGAGTTTTTGAAAAATGAAAACAAGAGATTAAGAAAATTGAACTCTATAACCAATAAGAAAAGAAGAAACCAAAATGAGAAAAAAGTAAGCACCTTCAATCCTCTGTAAAAAATTTTCACCTTCTGCTTACAACCATCACAGTGTATGTTCAATATGAGAAAAGAAGTTTGCAAATAAAAAACAACAGTACTTTACACATAATATCAAGCTGGTATTATGGCCAAAGCCATCAAAGTCTAAGATGTATCTGTCACTATAATCAAGAAATGCTTATGGCATACATAGAGCATGTGAATATACATGTCAATAAAGAGTACAATAGTCAATAACAGGTAATTGAAATAGGCTTGAGAAGGAATATAACTTGTTCATAAAAGAAAAATACTGCTGTTGAAAATGTCTTTGATGCCTAGCCAACTATAGCTCTGGTTGAATCGGGATCCAAGTATATTAAAATGCATTCTGCAATTATAAATGTTGGCAAGCTGATGCTATTATTAGAATGAAGCAGAATAGTGTTACATCAAGAAGATATATAACAAGTGTCAATAAGAAAATTATACATGATAACTACAAACAGCAAATTGTTGTATCTAGAAAAAGCTCATTCGATGTTAATAAAAATGTAATTTCTAGATATAAAACTTAAAACATAAAACACAAACTCTGTCAAACTCTATCAAACAATAAAAATGTTAATAAACACAAATTAATGCACTAGATATATAACAAAAGTTCTATTGCAAACATCATGACCTAAGGCTTGCCTTCTTAGTCCAATATCAAGAAAATGACCTGGACTTCAAGTTCAAGAAATTTATTGAAAACAACTACTGGCAATGAAGATAACTGCTACCTAGTTGTCATCAAATTTTGTGGACTTTAAATACAGCTTACATAAGATATGAAAACTCTTAATTGTCACCCAATTAGTAAAACAGAAAATATAAGCTTAATGAAAGTAAACTATTAATGTTTTGGTTGAAAAAATAAAACAAAATATCGATTGATTATTATCATGTCAATAAATTTATTATGATAAGTAATAATTAGAATCTGCAGACTAGAAAAAATTAAAAGAAATACAATTTAGCTTCATACTTTTAGAAACATAATGTTTTATTACCACAAATGGCAATAGCAAAGATATGCCAGCTCTACTCTGTCGAGCAGCTATTCTTGTGGTTGGCCCACCCAAAGAAGGCTGCTAGTAAAAACCTTCCGTCAATAGTCCCTTTAAAGAAAAAATAAAAGGCAATTATCAGTACTAGACAAGTCATTTATCATATTAATACACATAGTACACATCCACCACCAAGACCTTAAAGCTGATATATCAACCTCTTTTTACCTCATTTGTAACATTTGAAACAACTTGATATGAACCTATCCAAACTAGTATTATGGCCAAAGCCGGAACCAATAATGCAGAACCAGAGATAAATTTTATAGACAAGTCTCCAATATAAAGTCAAGAAGAATACAACATCTGCATCCTTAAAATCACTTTTTTGGCTTTTGTCCTTCTTCCTATAATAGGTTACAACTCTTAAAAAATTCCCTATAAACAAAAAGAAGAGGAACAACAAATTCCACATTATCAACTTAGCAATTCAGAGATATAGATAATGATGGAACATCACAGAACAATGCCTCCCGAGCTCCAGCAACAACACCCGAGTAAAACCCACTGATCACGTGAAAATCAAATCAAATGTCAAATTAGTAAAATGTGAGATGGAGTATTTTAAATGAACAAATAATACGAAATGGAAGAATTAATTTATACAGAAAAAAATTGAAGTCTTTAAATGATTAAATTTTTTACTGAATCTCTTAACATTTATTATATTATATTATATTAGAGTTTTAAATTTTTATTTAAATATACATTAAACCTAATTTTAATAAATTAAATAAAATAATAGCATTACTTTAGAATATTTATCATTTTTCGCTTGTTTAAATTCATATTTGGATTTAATATACTAAATAAGTGTTTAAAAATCTAGTGTAATGAAAAAGAATTAAAATACTCAATAAAGACATTATAATTTAAGGTGCACCTAGATCTCCCTTTTCCACTCCAAAAACAAGAACTTTATGTCAATCAGTTACTAACTTTTGTTCAGGTGAATTCATGGCATTGCTCTATTTGGGTTTTTTCAGTTCTAAAATCCCTCCATATTTGAGCTGAAATTTTATATTTTGATGTATTTATCCATTTCTTTTCACTACCATTTGGCAGGTAGCAGAAAGCAGATTAAAGCATAAACTAATACTCATCCATGCATTAATATAACATCAATGCCAAAAACGTAAGGAATAGAATGATATATAACAAAACCCATTTAGTGTATAGTAAAATATCAAGACAACTCCAAAAACTCATATAAAGTATAGAAACATCAAAGATGAGATAATATAGGCATCAGATAAATAGAATTACAAGGGCAGATGAGTATACCAAAAATAGCTTGAATGATCATATGATGGTTGTCTACCTAACTAAATGCAAATACGAGTGAATGAATGAAATCAACATAAATTTGCAAAGTGATGAAGATAGTAAACCATGGCAGATGCCGGTCATACATATATTATGCAAAAGATCTGCTTCTTTTGCGAGATAGATATGAACTTCACTCAAAATTATTAGCAAACAAAGAACTCCATGTTGTAATCACATTTCATAATTTGATTTCACCATGAATGTATGCCCCTAACTACAAATTCTAAACCATAAGATCAATTAAGAAAAATAAAACACCTATAAGTTTTTCTTCTTTGCCTTTCTCTTATCACCTTGTCGTTGCGAAAGGCCCAACTTCTCATTGTATATCTTCAATAAATGAGGAGCTTCTTTATAACAATTCACAAACTATTCCAAGAAACACTGCTCTGTACACTCGAATAGTTTAGTTCTTGTTAGAGAGTATGCCCTAGAGCCCATGTAATAGGGATGTTTTTCATATGTATGAAATTTATATTCTTAATAAAAGGCATCATTCATTTATTAATGCTATGTTTGAATACATGAGTTTGTAAATCTTAAATTAATAAATGAAGTCCTAGATATTATAAACACAGTGCAAAGGCAATCATGAAGGTGTTCATGATGTGAGATGTCTATTGCATGCAAATGTCTTAATATCTAAATATCCCTAGTCATAGAATTAACAAGATAGGATATTGTTAATTCGGACAGACTAGCACATTTATGCTTCTTGAATGGTTCAAGCAGTGGTTCTCATAACTGTGATTATGAAAGATAATCAAAGCTTACATGTGGATGCTTGTTAGAAGAACAAGTTCATTGGAGGCCTGCATAGAGAATCCTCACATGGATATTAAATCTATGCCAGTGAGGAATCTCTTCATAGCGGTTGTGCAAGTATCCTTAGACTTGAGATCACCAAAGTTATCTTAAGTAGCAAGTGGTATACTTTGACTCCATAACTTATTACTTCCAACTGGGAGTGAACATAGTTAGGAGATTGGGTATATCATAACCTACTTGAAGATAGTTGAGTGATTGACAAAGGATTCACCATCCCAAATTTAACAAGGAAAGTTATCTCACATGATTCTATAATTGCCTTGTTCAGAGAATCTCTGGCCAGAGTAATATGCTGAGATGGATGAAGATCCATGAAGGGCATTTTAGGAAAAATGGTTAAATTAATAGAACATATATAATTAGATTTGTATGAGTTGACAGAAATCCATACTCAGAATCTAATTGAGATAAGAGTGGTGAAAGGAGTAATTACACGGTAACTGTTTCTATGGAAGGGTACAGTCAAACCATATGACTTTCCAGACATTTGGGTAGTCATGATGCCTAGCTAGAGGCCAATCATGACGTGTATAATGATGTATCAAAATATCAATAGAGATTGATAAAATGATTTAAAGGAATTTAAATCATGTGAGTTTTCAATAGAACTCACAATTACATATTATACTGCCAACATGGACAGGAACCCAATAGGTCACACACATATAGAGAAAAGGGTGGTAAAATGGTAAAATAACAAGGATAATAATATTTGATATTATTATGAAGGTAGAGAAGTGAATAAGATAATAATTAATTAAAGAGTTTAATTAATTATGATCAAATAAAATTGTCCGCGAAACTTTTGAGAAATGTTCTGCAAAATTGGACCTAATTGAAATAATGTATTTTATGATTAATTATTATTATCTTATAAGTATTATAAGACTACTATAAGTGTTATAGGACTGATATAATAATTAATAGGTCCATTGGAGAAATTATAAAGGGCCAAAGGAATGATGAAGTTGGAGGAAGCCCTCCAGAAGAGGGCCACACGTCAACTCCATACAGAAGGGCTTAGAGGGCTTTTTCTTGGACCAAATTAATTTATATATGTTACATAAGTGTTATGGAACTTACATATTTAATTTGGTTGGATTTGGAATCCATTTGGGTATTTAAATTCAATTAGATGCACAAAGGGCCTAGTTTGTGGATTTTGTGCATAGACTTTTATGAAAAGGTTTAAATTGAATTTAATTAAGCCCAAATGATTATAATTAATTCCAGAGGCCCAATTAATAATTATCCATCAATTTTAAAGAGCCCAATCTCATTAAGGAGTTGGAATTTTAACCTAACTATAAAAGGCCAACTAATGAGAATTAGGGTTAAGTGATTAAAACAAAAGGAAAGTCTTTTTCTTTATTCTCTCTCCCTTTTTGCACAAACTCCAAGCTAGCTTCTTGGAATTTCGGCCAGCCCTAGTTGAACACCAATTTATTGGTTCAATTTACCCCTCTCTAGTGTGGATTACTCATTGAAGGTGTTCGATTTTGGACACTGTGGTTTGCGACAACCCGGTGCGAAGTAAAATCAACTGTTCAACAAAAATCAAAGGTGATTTTTCTTATTCTCATATAGTTATATTGTGTATTCATGGCAAGATCAGATCTAATGGTTAAAAAATTTTAAAATTCCGCTCATGTATGTGATGCATGTAACCGTTAAATTCCAACATGGTATCAGAGCCACGGTTTTGCCATGGATATACAATTCTATATTTTTCTGCGGAATAAGTTTTGTTTTGTTTTGAGTTATTTATTTCATGAACTTTAAAATATTAGATTTGATTCTTCATGATTGAGAAATATTGATTTCTGGTTGTATGTGTGATCAAATAAATTTGGTGGAAACAAAAACGAAATTTTTGAATGATTTTGATTAGGGTTTGGCGTGAAACCCATTAGGGTTTGGCGTGATACCCTAGGTGATGTAGGGGCTGTTCTAATTTAATTTCTTATGGATCCATTTAAAATCATTTAGATGATATTTTATGTGTTTAATATGTGATATTAAGCTGTAGGATCGAACGGAATTAAAACCGAACAAGTTTTGCATGAAAACTAGTTTAGTCGAAAAGTTTGATAAATTGGTGTTCTTCGTGTGTTCTTGATTAGAACGACTTTTGATCTTCTAAATTTGATATATATGATATATTAAAGTGTTTTTAATTAATTGGATTAATTAAAATGGGCCTTAAATTAATTTGATTAATTTTAATTTATTAAAACCACTTAATGGGCTTAATTATGTTTACGGACTTGGTTTAAATTAGTGAATGACTTGGTGGGCCCAAGGAGATGATTTAAATTAAAAATTATAAACATTAGTTAAGTTTATTAATGGTTTTTAAGGGCTGGAGTGGGCTTGGCTCATTCCAAAAGGCCCAAATGGTCCAAAAGACACAAAACTAGTTTGTGTGTGAACACAGTTAGGGTTTTTCTTCTGTGGGTTTCGGCCTACATTTGTTTTAAGCCCAAAATTGATTCTTTTAATTATTTAATATGATTAATTAATTAAATAATCAATTTATAATTAATTAATAATCAATTGGATTGATTATTAAGACAAGAACACATGCATGCAAAAAGGTTTCCTAAAATGAAAGTTTCCAAAATGGAAAAAGTTTCCAAAATTTGATCACATCATTAAATAACTCAAAATATAGTTTCAAAGGTTGAAACAAAGTTAGTAATCCATTTATTTATGCATTAGAGAGGCATATAAGGGTGAATGATTGGCATGATGGTTATTTATGGACAAAGCCTAATGTGATTGAGCATAATGCATGTTTTGGCCCAATGAGGACTTTCATGTCCCGGCCACTTGTTTTTGGTTTGTATTTCATTTCAAATTGTAATATGTAATTAGATTACTTAGATTAGAATTAGAAATAGAGATGGAGACCAATATCAAGGAGCAAGATGGGCCGGATGGAGATCCAACAAGCTTGAAGATAATGTAATTATTTTCTTATTTGAATCATGCATACTACCTAGGTGTGACCTTTTGATTTCCCTTTTGGCTCGGGGAAATCAATGTAGTGAAGTCCATAACTATACCATATTTGTATGCTTATATTTATGTGATAGATATAGGATGCATACCAATGTATACCAACCATGTATGATGAGACTTAATTAACTAAAACCCTCAAACAAATACTAAGGTATATAAGCCTTCCATTAATTTGAGGAGAACCAGAGTTATTCATAGTGTGGGTTGTTGACCACAGTCAAGCTCACATTATATCGTATATGTTCAAATCTAATTAAATGGGTCATCTTAGCTAGCCCATTAGTTTGTTGACCACAGTCAAGGCTAATGGTTCTAGAGGCAAGATTAGGGAATGCATATATGATATGCATGCATCAAGAGTTGATAACCTAATGATCCAATAGTTGTGTAGAGACACAATTGGTATAGAGGTACCTACCTTTCAAGGGTATGGAATTTGGCTTGTTGACCATAGTCAAGGTCAAATTACATATCAAGGATTGGATATTGGCCCACAAAGAAAACCATCGGGTTTTCTCGGATTATATAGTGAGGGCTATTAATTCGCAATAAAATAGTGGAAGTAAATGGATTAATTAAAGACCTTATTAATGCATACATATATATGAACATACTCTTATATCTTTTCTTTTTCACATCTATGTCATCATCTTGAGCACATCAAATATACGATCAATCTTGGATAACAAACTGGTTGGCAGCAACTATTCTGACTGGATCAAGTAAGTGAGAATTGTTCTCAGAGCTGAAAAGATCCATTATATATTGGATAAAGATCCACCACCACTTCCATCAGATGATGCCATTGATGAGATCAAAGGCACTTATCAAAAATACATGGAGGATAGTGAAGCAGCAGCATGTCTGATGTTGGGTGCTATGTCCTCAGAGCTTCAGAAGCAACATGAGATAATCGATGGTGGGATTTCCAAGAAAGAGAATCCCAAAGGATGGTCATTAGAAGCATAACTGCAAGGCCTATCTAGATTCTCTCAAGGAGAAGAAGCAAGCTGATGCTTCTACTTCAAGTATTCATATGATTGAAATTAATACTTATTCTATTGCTTCAAAACTATCTTGGGTATTAGATACCGGATGTGGATCTCATTTGAGGAATGATCTACATGGGCTTAGAAGCTTTAGAAGAGTTGGAAAGGCAGAGATATGTTTGCAGTCAGCTACTGGACAAAACATCTCTACAACAGTTGTGGGGACTTATCATTTGCCTCTTCCAAGTGGATTAGTATTGGAATTAAATAATTGTTATTGTATTCCAGCTTTATCCAAAAGTATTATTTCTTTCAGTCGTCTGTTGAACGATTATGATATTTCTTTAAAGGACAAATGCTGTTACATTTTTAAGAACAATATGTTTTATGCAAAAGCTATCATTGAGAATGGTATATTTGTTCTTGATTTAATTAAAGAAGTACATAATGTGGATACCAAGAGAATAAAATATGATAATCTAAATACCTCATACTTATGGCATTGCCGTTTAGGCAACATAAATGAAAAATGCATGACCAAATTGCACAAGTCAGGTGATTTGGGATCATTTGATACATGCGAATCTTGTTTATTGGAAAAAATGACAAAAGCTCCCTTTATTGGTAAAGGAGAACGAGCTAAAATGGTTTTGGACTTAATACATTAAGATGTATGTGGTCCAATGACTACACATGCCAGAGGAGGTTACTCCTACTTCATTACTTTCATAGATGATTATTCGAGGTTTGGATACATCTATCTAATGAAATATAAGTCTGAAGCATTTGAAAAGTTCAAAGAATTCAGAAATGAAGTAGAGAAACAACTTGGCAAAAGTACTAAAACACTTAGATCAGATCGAGGTGGAGAATACTTAAGTCAAGAGTTTCAGGATTATCTTAGAGATAATGGGATTTTATCTCAATGGACTCCTCCATATACACCACAACACAATGGTGTATCTGAAAGGAGGAATCGAACACTATTAGATATGGTTCGATCAATGATGAGCCGAGCGGACTTGCCTAAGTCCTTTTGGGGATATGCACTAGAAACTACTGTCTATGTGTTAAACAGAGTTCCTAGTAAATCGGTTGATGTTACTCTATATGAGATGTGGAATAACAAGAAACCCACGCTTTCTCATATGAAGGTATGGGGTTGTCCTGCTTATGTGAAGAGGACAATGTCAGATAAACTGGATGTTAAATCTAACAAATGTTTATTTGTGGGATATCCAAAAGAAACATTTGGATATTATTTCTATCATCCCTTAGAACAAAAGGTGTTTGTTTCAAGGCATGCTGTCTTCTTGGAAAAAGAGTTTCTCCTACGAGAAGACAGTGGGAGTAAAATTGAACTTGGTGAAGTTCAGGACCCACAAATAGAAGTAGATCAACCGATTGAACCCGAAACTGAATTTCATAAAGATGAGATTACAGTTGAACCTGATTATACACAGAATCCTAGAAGGTCTACTAGGATGCGCTCTATCCCTGTGAGATATGGATTTCACATAAATTCGGATAAAGGCATAACTGTAGTAAAGGACAATGAGCCTACTAGCTATCAAGAAGTTTTGAACAGTTCAGAATGTGATTTATGGCTTAAGGCTATGCAATCTGAAATGGACTCCATGTATGAGAACAAAGTATGGACTTTAACTCAACCACCTGAAGGGATAAAACCCATAGGGTGTAAATGGGTCTTCAAAAAGAAGACCGACATGGAAGGTAATGTAGTTACCTATAAAGCTCGCTTAGTAGCAAAAGGTTATCGTCAAAAAGAAGGTATTGAGTATGACGAAACTTTTTCTCCTGTTGTGATGCTTAAGTCTATAAGAATACTTTTAGCCATTGCAGCTCATTATGATTATGAGATTTGGCAAATGGATGTGAAGATAGCTTTCCTTAATGGAAATCTTACTGAGGATGTGTATATGACACAACCAAAAGGATTCACATCAGGAAATGGCGAAAAGGTATGCAAGCTTTAAAGATCCATTTATGGATTGAAGCAAGCCTCTAGGAGCTGGAACATACGATTCAATGAGACAATCAAAGAGTTTGGTTTCTCACAGAATGAAGATGAACCTTGTGTGTATAAAAGGGTCAGTGGGAGTGCAATTGTCTTCCTAGTTCTATATGTAGATGACATATTGATCATGGGAAATGACATTTCTCTTCTCCAATCAGTTAAAATATGGTTATCCAAGCAATTCTCAATGAAAGACGTTGGAGAAGCATCCTATATTCTGGAAATAAGGATCTATAGAGATAGATCCAATAGGTTACTAGGTCTTTCTCAGAGTACATATATAGATAAAGTATTGAAGAGGTTCAATATGGATCTCTCTAAGAAAGGGTTTGTACCCATGGTGCATGGGAAACACCTTTCTAAGTCTATGTGTCCACAAACACTAGAGGATAGAGAGAGCATGAATAGAATACCATATGCATCAGCAATTGGTTCTATCATGTATGCTATGTTATGTACACGCCCAGATGTAGCATTTGCTTTGAGTGTCACAAGCAGATTCCAATCTAATTTTGGAGAGGAACATTGGGTAGCTGTCAAGAATATTCTTAAGTACTTGAGAAGGACTAAGGATATATTCTTGGTATATGGAGAGGGCAGTTTGAAAGTAAACGGGTATACAGATGCCAACTTCCAATTTGACAAAGATGATTGTAAATCACAATCTGGTTATGTGTTCATAATGGGAGGAGGAGCAGTTAGTTGGAAAAGTTCCAAACAAGAAACAACTGTTGATTCCACGACGGAAGCTGAGTACATTGCTGCTTCAGAAGCAGCCAAAGAAGCAGTCTGGATCAAAAAGTTCATTACCGAACTAGGAGTGATGCCTAGCATTGTTGATCCGATTCCTTTATATTGTGACAACAATGGAGCCATTGCGCAAGCAAAGGAACCACGGTCTCATCAGCGATCCAAGCATGTTCTCAGACGCTACCATCTCATAAGGGAAATAGTAGCTGGAAATGATGTGAAAATAAAAAGGGTTCCCACAGATGACAATGTGGCGGATCCCCTCACTAAAGCACTTTCCCAGATTAAGCATCATCACCATATAAATAGCATGGGTCTGAGACATATGAGTGATTGGCTCTAGTGCAAGTGGGAGATTGTTAGAGAGTATGCCCTAGAGCCCATGTAATAGGGATGTTTTTCATATGTATGAAATTTATATTCTTAATAAAAGGCATCATTCATTTATTAATGCTATGTTTGAATACATGAGTTTGT
Organism: Excoecaria agallocha; assembly: GCA_037975025.1. Classification (NCBI taxonomy): domain Eukaryota; kingdom Viridiplantae; phylum Streptophyta; class Magnoliopsida; order Malpighiales; family Euphorbiaceae; genus Excoecaria; species Excoecaria agallocha. The sequence goes on from CM075807.1 coordinate 83,229,719, forward strand.
AAATCTTAAATTAATAAATGAAGTCCTAGATATTATAAACACAGTGCAAAGGCAATCATGAAGGTGTTCATGATGTGAGATGTCTATTGCATGCAAATGTCTTAATATCTAAATATCCCTAGTCATAGAATTAACAAGATAGGACATTGTTAATTCGGACAGACTAGCACATGTTACGCTTCTTGAATGGTTCAAGCAGTGGTTCTCATAACTGTGATTATGAAAGATAATCAAAGCTTACATGTGGATGCTTGTTAGAAGAACAAGTTCATTGGAGACCTGCATAGAGAATCCTCACATGGATTTTAAATCTATATCAGTGAGGAATCTCTTCATAGCGGTTGTGCAAGTATCCTTAGACTTGAGATCACCAAAGTTATCTTAAGTAGCAAGTGGTATACTTTGACTCCATAACTGATTACTTCCAACTGGGAGTGAACATAGTTAGGAGATTGGGTATATCATGACCTACTAGAAGATAGTTGAGTGATTGACAAAGGATTCACCATCCCAGATTTAACAAGGGAAGTTATCTCACATGATTCTATAATTGCCTTGTTCAGAGAATCTCTGGCCAGAGTAATATGCCGAGATGGATGAAGATCCATAAAGGGCATTTTAGGAACAATGGTTAAATTAACAGAACATACATAATTAGATTTATATGAGTTGACAAAAATCCATACTCAGAATCTAATTGAGATAAGAGTGGTGAAAGGAGTAATTGCACGGTAACTGTTTCTATGGAAGGGGACACTGTGGTTTGCGACAACCCGGTGCGAAGTAAAATCAACTGTTCAACAAAAATCAAAGGTGATTTTTCTTATTCTCATATAGTTATATTGTGTATTCATGGCAAGATCAGATCTAATGGTTTAAAAATTTTAAAATTTCGCTCATGTATGTTATGCATGTAACCGTTAAATTCCAACAGTTCTGTTAGAATCCAATTTAACCAGACCTCTGGATGCTAGGTATTGAATAACTGCAGCTCTTAGAATCATCCTCTTCTTCAAGCTCAATGAAAGTAGTAAAGGGCGATTAGCAATCACCGATGAATCTAAACCAAACTTATTCACGTAAAAGTCCATCACTGTTATAATCTTATCATGCAAAATTGCCATACAAAAAGGATACCTTTTAAAAGCAATAATAAAATCTTCATTAGACCAACCCCACCTCTTATAAGTATCAACCCTTTGATCCCTCATCTCTTTGCTAAATCGTACCAATGCAACAACTACTAAAACAAACGTTATTCTTAAAGGATCAATTCCCATTTCCCCTCTTCCTATTCAACCTTTCCATACAAAACTTGCATATGAGAAACACTTATGACTTGTACCATGTAGTGTTCTCATGAGCGGATCGAATCCAGATACCATGTTCTTTAACATGTATCTATGATCTCTGATTGACACTCTTGTCCTAATGATCCGTAAGACAGAACTCATAAGATCAGAGAGAGCATACTAGTCTTAATTCATTTGTTATTCCCATAACAATGACTGACTAGGGATATTTAGAATGATGTCTCATTTGTTTCAAGGTCTTACAATCTATGTGCCTCACACATGATAACTTAAACCGAAACAACACTCTTGGATAGTTTTATCAATTGATATGCACAGGAATACAAAGGATAAAAAAAATGCCTCATTTTATTAATTTCAAGTGTTTCGTTACAATGTATTGGGGCTAGGGCTTACACTAACAATCTCCCACTAGCACTAGTCCCAATTAGGCATAGGCCTAAGACCGAACGCTCTCAAATGAGCTTCGTGCAGATTTGGACGTAATTGTTTCGTCAAAGGATCTGCTACATTGTCTTCACTTGCTATCTTGCTAACCTTGACGTCCCCACGATCAATGATTTCTCTGATCAGGTGGTACCTTCTGAGTATGTGTTTGGATTTCTGGTGTGACCGGGGCTCCTTAGCCTGTGCGATGGCCCCGTTATTGTCACAGAAAATTTCTAATGGATCTAGGATGCTTGGGACCACTCCTAATCCATTAATGAAATTTTTAATCCATACAGCCTCTTTTGCAGCCTCACTTGCTGCAATATACTCAGATTCTGTAGTTGAGTCCGTAACGGTTTCTTGCTTTGAGCTTCTCCAGCTGACAGCACCACCGTTTAAAACAAAAACAAATCCAGATTGCGATCTAGAATCCTGAGTGCTGGTCTGAAAAGCAGCATCGGCATAACCTTGTATGACGAGCTCTTCTTGACCACCATACACCAAGAAGTGATCCTTAGTCCTTCGCAGGTACTTAAGGATCCCTTTTACAGCAGACCAGTGCTTCTCACCAAGGTCTTGCTGAAACCTACTGGTTATACTCAGTGCATGAGCAACATCCAATCTAGTACATAACATAGCGTACATGATAGATCCAATAGCAGATGCATATGGGATTCTCCTTATGTTGTCCCTTTCCTCTTTGGTTTTAGGGCACTGTTCTTTAGTCAAAGGAACTCCCAAAGCCAAAGGTATGTACCCTTTCTTTGAGTCTCCCATACTAAAACGCTTTAGTACTTTGTCTATGTACTTTTCTTGACTTATTCCCAAAAGCCGATTCGATCTATCTCTATAGATTCGAATACCAAGTATTGTCTCGGCTTCACCTAAGTCTTTCATTGAGAAACATTTTCCCAACCATTGCTTAACCTTTTGCAATGTTGGAATATCATTCCCAATGAGAAGGATGTCATCCACATATAGGACCAGAAACACTACTATGCTCCCACTAACCTTCTTGTACACACAAGGCTCATCTTCATTCTTGATGAAGTCAAATTCTTTTACTGCCTCATCAAAGCGAAGATTCCAACTTCGGGATGCTTGCTTTAATCCATAAATGGATTTTTGAAGCTTGCATACCTTCTTAGGATGCTTGGGATTGACAAAACCTTCAGGCTGTGTCATATACACATCCTCAAGTAAATTTCCATTAAGGAAAGCAGTTTTGACATCAATTTTCCATATCTCATAATCATGATATGCAGCTATGGCAAGAAAGATCCTAATGGACTTGAGCATGACTACAGGCGAAAAGGTCTCGTCATAGTCTATACCATGAGTTTGTCGAAAACCTTTTGCTACTAGTCTACCTTTGTAGGTCTTATCAGCTTTTAGTTTGAATAACCACTTGCATTCAATTACCTTAGCACCTTCTGGTGGATTAACCAAGGTCCAAACCTGGTTATCGTACATTGATTGCATCTCGGATTTCATGGCTTCAAGCCAATTATCCGAGTCTGGGCTTTCAATAGCTTCTCGGTAGGTAGTAGGATCCTCACGATCTACTAACTCAATAGTGTCACTATTAGTGATTAGAAATCCATATCTCTCAATCTCCTGATGTACCCTACCAGACCTTCTAGGTACTTGTGTAATGGGTTCTTGTTCCACAACTGGTTGTGAACTTGATCCCATTTCCAACTCATCCTCTATAGGAGCTTGTGGCACTTGAATTTCTCCAAGTTCTACTTTACTCCCACTGTCTTTCTTGAGAAGGAACTCCTTTTCCAAGAAAACAGCCTTGCGAGCAACAAATACTTTGTTATCGGCTTGTGAGTAAAAGTAGTATCCCTTTGTTTCTTTGGGATAGCCCACAAACAAGCAGACAGTCGATTTGGACTCTAGTTTGTCAGATGTTAATTTCTTAACATGTGCTTCACAGCCCCAAATCTTGAGAAAAGACATATTAGGTTCTTTCCCAGTCCATACCTCGTATGGTGTCTTCTCAACTGCTTTAGTTGGAGTACGGTTCAATAGAAATGCAGCAGTTTCTAATGCATAACCCCAAAAAGAGATAGGAAGATTAGCTTGACTCATCATAGATTGAACCATGTCCAACAGAGTTCGATTTCTCCTTTCGGACACACCATTCCATTGCGGTGTTCCAGGAGGAGTGAGCTGTGAAATAATACCACACTCTTTTAGATGATCATCAAACTCTTGGCTTAAGTATTCGCCACCTCGATCTGATCGAATGGCTTTTATACTTTTGTCAAGTTGGTTTTCTACTTCATTCTTAAACTCCTTGAATTTCTCAAAAGTTTCAGACTGGTACTTCATTAGATAGACATAGCCATATCTACTGAAGTCATCTGTAAAAGTCACGAAGTAGCTAAAACCACTTCTAGCTTGTGTACTTAATGGTCCACATACATCGGTATGTATTAGTTCCAATAAGCCATTAGTCCTTTCACCTTTCTTGTTAAAAGGACTCTTTGTCATTTTTCCATGCAAACATGGCTCGCATGTGTCATAAGACTCTAAGTCAAATGACCCAAGCACTCCAGTTTTGTGGAGTCTTGAAATGCATTTTTCGTTTGCATGTCCTAAACGACAATGCCAAAAGTAAGTAGGGTTCAATTCGTTTGATTTAACCCTCTTTGTATTAATGTTGTATATCGACTCTTTGTTTTGTAAATCAAGGATATAAAGGCCATTTTGCAACATGGCATTGCCATAAGAAATGCCTTGGCGACGAATATGAGCATTGCCATTTTTAATAACAAAATCAAATTCATCATTATCCAAACATGAAACTGAAATAATGTTTCTGCTCATAGCAGGCACATAATAACAATTATTCAAAACAATACAAAGTCCGGAAGGTAAAGTGAGGTGATAGTCGCCTATCTCCATGGCAGCAACTCGTGCTCCATTCCCCACACGGAGGTCCACTTCATTCTTCCCAAGTAACCGCCTATTTCTTAGCCCCTGCACATTTGAACAAATGTGAGAACCACAACCGGTATCCAATACCCAAGTGGTAGAAATAGAAAGGTTAATTTCAACAACAAAAATACCAGAACTGGACGCCTTGGCTCCATTCTTTTTTTGTTCTTCCTTAAAGAGAGCGCAATTCTTCCTCCAATGCCCTATCTTGTTGCAATGGAAGCAAGTGCTCTCACTCTCTTTGAGTTTTGGCGCCTTGGGCTTGGATTGGGCCTGAGGTGCACTCCCACTTGACTTGGGTTTTGCCTTTCCCTTTCCCTTTCCCTTAGCGGGTCCCTTCTTAATTCCCTTTTGAACCATTAGAATGGGATTGGTCTTTCGAATGTTCTCTTCAGCATTCTTAAGCATCCCATGAAGCTCAGTGACTGACTTGTTCATTGCATGCATGTTATAATTCATCACAAATGGATCATAAGCAGCAGGCAATGATCCTAAGATCAAGTCAGTGGCTAATTCCTTTGGCACTAGTACCTCAAGCTTCTCAAGAGTATCAAGATACCCCTTCATCTTGAGTACATGGGTACTAACAGGTGTACCCTCAGCCATCTTGCAAGAAATTAATGCCTTTGTTGTCACGAACCTCTCGTGACGAGCTTGCTCTTGGAACATCTCCTTGAGGTGACCATGATCGCATAAGCCTCTTGGTCTATAAATTGCTTTTGCAATTCGGGCACCATAGTGGCCAGCATCAGACAGGTCACATCATTGGAGTCGCTCTTCTTGGTCTCAAAAGTTTCCTTTTGAACTGCAGAGGCGTTCCTTCCTGGTTCTTCAGGCAAGGGTGCATCCAAAACATACGAATTTTTCTCTTGCTTAAGAACTATTCTTAAGTTTCGAGACCAGTCTATGAAATTGGTGCCATTTAATTTGTCCTTTTCAAGGACCGATCGCAATGAGAAATTGTTATTTAAAGATGCCATTTTCAATCTACAATAAAATTTAGCAAGATTAAATGAGGTCTTATTTATGAACCCACAAACCGAATTTATATCCCTTTAAATAATTCGCGTTAGTGATTTAATGTGGGCCAAGATCCACTTTTCACAACAACTTATTAGTCAAGCTGAGCTTGTACACCTAACAAGTTAAGTTACTTAGGTAGGAAAACTTCAGTCATGTCTCGTACATGACTCTTGGATCAAATGGGCTAACATCTTCGGATGTTATAGCACAACCCATTTATTAGTTGCCTAGGTCCGAGCATCCCATTCCATGTTAAGTCCAACCTACATTCACAACCCATGCCTCACAAAGATAATCGGGCGCATCTAGGACTCCTAGTCTACGTGACCGATGATCGATGCCTTGACATGTTTCGAATTAGGAAGGCAACTTTGTGACTTACTATTTTTAGGGATTCATTTTATTACGGCTTACATGGCATACGCTTTGTCATCCATACATAGCATGCATATATATATAATTGCATAAAGTAAAGCGTGACAAACATGGACCCAAAAACCTACAACTAAGATTCTATACTATTACATAAGAATCTTCGAGTTGGGCTTTCCCACTCCGGTGGGCTTCGTCTTGATTTACAAAGTCTTCAAATAAATTCTATTCTAAGAAATAATTGAAACTTTTACAATAAAATATAATGGCACGCAGGCCATATTTAATTACAAAAACCCAGGGCCCATGAATGCACCATGCATATCCATTCATCACACCAAACAAGCAAATAAATATACATAGCATTCATGGATCAAACAAAGTCCAATTTTAATTAGTTTAGCCAAGCCCATTAATGGAAATTGTGTACTTGAACCTTTAAGAGATGACCCCATGATGGGCCTGGGCCGAAGCCCAATGGACTAAATCCTCTTATTGAATAAGTTCTCTTAAAAACCCAAAACACAAACTAGTTAGATTTGTGCCATAAATCAACTCTAGTATAATTTCCAATTTTGCCATTTTTAATTTTATGTCATACAGCCCATAAACATTAAAAATACATATAATATGTGCTAACATGAATTAAAAATAAAATCATGAAGAACACATATAATAACACACGGCATTCATGCAAAAACAAACAAACAACTAAACAAGTTGTTTAATGCTTATGTAATGCCATGAAATGCACAAACATTTAAATCAATTTTATGAGTCATTTAATATTCTAAATAAGTCCATAAATATTGATTTAATATTCTGTACCATTTTAATCTAAATGTGTTTTTACCATTTTAATCAAAACAAAACAAACTATGTTGATTAAACATGTAACAAACACAAACTAGACATAGTTTTAAGTGATTTTAAAATTAATCAATTAAATTGTCATGGACCAGAATTAAAACCAAATCTAAAAAATGTCCAGACCTGATAATTAATCTTTAAATATCACTTACAAACATGCCAAAAACGTTTCTACATTTAATTTTGAAAACTAGTTGTTAAACTAGCAATTTACATGCCAACTAGCACCTAGTTTCATAATTAACATGTACCATCAGGTATAAATAATTAAATCCGACCATTACCAGCCCTAATAACATATTAGGACAGTATATTAACATGTAATATTAATTATAATACCTATCTAATCAATTAAAATCGTTTTTACACCAAAACAATGCAAAAAACTCAAAACAGAAAATTTCAGATTTGCATGTTTTAAAATAACGATTTTTAATTAATTTTTTCATGCATCTAAAGCACTAAAATAAGCATGTCTAGGCTCTGATACCACTGATGGAATATGACATGGTATGATAATCATGATAGCACAGCGGAAAAATAAAAAATTTTATCATACATACCATACATATCCAAAGATAGAATCGAAACATGCAATTTTAGGGTTATCGAACTTACAACTTTTGATGCCTTTTAAAACTTTTATTCCGATGATGACCAGCAACTAAGATGGCTTTTTCCGCCTTAGATCTCGATCACCAATGCCAAGGAATAGCCTTTTGCACCACTCCCTCTATTCTCACACACACAATTACACCGTCGGCTTAAAAACGAGATTGCTAGATCTCTTTTTCAGTATTGTGTAATGGTTATAGTTTGAAGCTACAAAACTTGATTTTGTACTTCTTTAGATTGCTATTACTGCTCAATAACACAAGAGAATGAGGAACAATCCTTTCTCCTTGTAAAAAATTGAACAAAAGAATTAAGAGAGAGAGAGTCACTATTCACGAGTTACTATTCATGCCACCAAAAAATTAGGTTTAGGGTTTTATTTCTTTTAATATATATGCTTATCCTTTGGCAAGTCATTAATTTGAATTTAACTATCCTAAGATAATTAATTCAAACTCTATCACTTCCTAAAGATAAGTAATATATTTTGAATTAAACTCCTTTGAATTTAAATTCAAATTTGAAATAAAACATAAGACATTTAAATAAATGAAATCACTTAATTTAAATAAATGCCATGTGCCAAAATTCCTTGAATTATCTCTTGGAATTTCAGCTACTTCATTAAATAAATAAGTGATTTAATTTAATTTAAATTCCTTTAGGCTTTAATATTCAATTAACTTAATTAACACAAGATAATTAATTAATTGAAATTAAATCTTATGGGCTGAATTTCTCTCTCTCATGGACCAAAGCCCAATAGCAATATTATAACCCATTACATACATTAATTTGACTTTAATTAAAAGCCCAAATTAATGCTCAATACTTAATTTAAACATTTTAAGCCCAATGCTTTGTGTGCAATCCTATAGGTCCATTTAATGTTGGCAATGAATTAATAAATTAAATCAAAGGCTATATATATTCTCTAGCAAGATATTATAGCATTCCAAATTAAATGAAAATGCATATGGAATTTGGTGACCTAATGCAATTTCGCATAGTCCCTTACCCATAAATATCAGAATTAATATAAGGCATGGAACTAGTCATCCTTATATATATTAATTCCTTTCTTGATATTCCAGTGACACTGAACTCTCAGATAAATAATGATTACTCATTATTTCATCTCGGTATAGCCATACACTTCTCAGTTCACTGATCAAGTGGCCGGTGATATTTTTCTCTCTTATCGAGAGGGGTAATCCCTTCACTTCTCTCATGCTCTCTAACATGAATCAGTGCATACCCAATCATACCCGTACTTGTCACTCTGTTACGAGCACGTTAGGTGTATGTCAAAGTACACAGTAATTCATAAAGAGTTTCATAGAGATTTCAGGTCTAAGAACTCCTATACAAAACTTGCATATGAGAAACACTTATGACTTGTACCATGTAGTGTTCTCATGAGCGGATCGAATCCAGATACCATGTTCTTTAACATGTATCTATGATCTCTGATTGACACTCTTGTCCTAATGATCCGTAAGACAGAACTCATAAGATCAGAGAGAGCATACTAGTCTTAATTCATTTGTTATTCCCATAACAATGACTGACTAGGGATATTTAGAATGATGTCTCATTTGTTTTAAGGTCTTACAATCCATGTGCCTCACACATGATAACTTAAACCGAAACAACACTCTTGGATAGTTTTATCAATTGATATGCACAGGAATACAAAGGATAAAACAAATGCCTCATTTTATTAATTTCAAGTGTTTCGTTACAATGTATTAGGGCTAGGGCTTACACTAACAATAACCATATCATCTCTAGGTACTATTTGTTTTTATGCTATCCTTATTTAATTACTTTAACTTATAATCTTTTCTTACCTATGTATTGTAATCTATAGCAATTGGTAAATATTTGTTTACAAACTATTTATTTATCACTTATATACTTCTACAAACATTTATATTAATATACAATAAGTCACACATATCACTCATGTAATTTATTCTACATTCAATAAGAAACATGTGGTTACAAGTATACATATTGGCCTATATAGTTAATAAAATCTATTAGCAGTGATTTCATTATTCTTTAAGGTTGATATACAAGAAGTTATGCATAACATTTCACCATGTAAGGCAAACGATGAATAACTGTATTGAACTATTCATAAGACACTTATAAGTTTATGCATTAAATTCACTTTCTTGACTCCTATAAGTTACTTATATCTAATTCTTTGACTTATCCACCTTTTTTGAATACATGTAAGAAAAATCTTCGATTCATAGAAAAAATAAGTTATGAATCATGTAACTTTAAGTTAATAACATTTTACCCCCAATGTATAATAAATTTTCACATAGGTAACACATCCTATATATCCATTTCAAGTATTAACTCTTTTTATTATTGTTATTAATAACATGTCATTCTTTCATTTTATACATAATTAGATACCATTCCATTTTGCCATCACATCGACAAGCTAATTTATTTCTTTAATCTTTTCATTATATTATGATATTTTTCTTTTACTTTTAATTAGGCCTGCACTTTCCTAAAGATATGGATGATAAATTAATAGGTCATCCGAAGGCACCAAAGAGATACCCATAGGTATTAGTTCAGTAGAAGGCACCAAAGAGATACCCAAAGGTATTAGGTCACCCAAAGGCACCAAAGGATACTCGAAATTATTAGGTCAGCCGAAGGAACTAAAGAGATACCCGAAGGTATTAGGTCACATGAAGGCTTCAGAAGATAATATGTCACCAAAAGGCATAAGTTAAATGGACCCAAACGAGGTCAGCTATAACCCAAAAGGGGTTGTTATGATCCAAATGGGATCATTTCTGTTTAGTAACCCAAACAGGGTCCTCTATAACCTAAATGATATTGAAAATAGGTTACCTAAAGGCACCAAAAATATACACAAAGGTATTATATATATTTATGTTCATGTATAAGTTTTCGATATGCATGTCCTCATGTACACAATCAAGTACTGCTATTTTTATTATGTATTTATAATCAATTTAGGACATATAACTCTTTCACATATGAGTGATGATACATAACATCATAACATAACAAGTTCCTTTAATCCACTGATGTGAGTGATCATGCCAATAACATACTTATCATTAGGGTATACTTTATAATCATAACTGCTTAACAACATACTTTTTAAGATCATATATGTACATACATACTTTACTATCCTTCTTATATGATAATTTTATCATAACTTTGATCATGTGAAAACATTACATATGCACATTATTATCAACAATTTCAATTCATTACGCACATAAAATGATCATCTATATGTGTACATACATCTATGTATAAATATACAACCATATGATGATCGTATATTATGAACATTTCATATATTTCATTAAAGGTTCTACTATATGGTAAGAACATATCTTATTATACTACGTAAGAGCATAAAAACACATATTAAATTTTTAACACCTTAAATCTCATGTAGCTTTATGTCATCAATACTTAGTGTTTATCTTTACAACATTACTTTTATATGTCATTATATTAATCTCATGTTTGGTGTTACATAATACCCCCATCTTTATCTTTACAATGCACTAAAAGTATTTAGGATGGTCTAGACAAACTTTGGCATCAATTTGAGACCTAAATGTCAATTATGACTTAAATAAGGAAGGGTCACGGTTAGTACTAAAAAAGTGTTGGCTATGACATAGGTGGACTTTTGATTCATGACTGACCTCATGATTAGTGCTAATTTTATACTGACCATGAAATACATTCTGTACAAAGGCAAATTTCGAGTTTTAGTTTGTTTATGAATTTTGATTTATCAAACATCATTTTTAGGCCAAATGGCCATTTATAAACGTAATCCTCTATGTTTTTAGTTTATCAAACATCAAGAAGAATCTCAATATCATTCCTAGGCAAAACACTGAGGTCTATTCCCAGTGATATGGCAGCGGACTGTTCTAAGCTTTACTCATTCATAAGATTAAACCTTGAAAGAATGTTACCCTTATTATCAATCAGCCCTCTCGGGTTTTCTTAATTGAATATTTTCACTTTGCATCTAATTTTTGTCTAAGATGCCTTTTTTTTATTTTTAACCTGACGAGGTATCTAATTTTAGGAAGGCCACCGTTTATCGATTTTTGACCTGTGGGCATTTATTCTCTCCTTTTTCTCTTTTATTTTTATTATATTTTTTCTAAGCCTAACCATGGAACCTCTTTAACATACCAATGTTAACTGGCTTTTTAAACTCATTTCCATCACTGTCACACAATATTGTAGCTACTTTGGACAAAAGCTTCTTCAATATAAATGGGCTCTCCTAAGTCGGCCTAAACTTGCCTTCGATGTTAGGCAAGCCTAGCCTTATTTGCTTGAAAACTAGGTCTCCTTCCTTCAAGGGATGCTTCTTGACTTTCTTTCCAAAAGATCTTGTCAACCTTTTCTGATAAATATGATTACGATAATAGGCCCACATCCTTTCTTCGTCTAACAAATTAACTTGCAGTAACCTCTACTTGGCCCATTCCACTTCTAGCAACTCAACTTCTAAAATCACTTGTAGCAATTGATGCTCGATCTTACCGATAATATGGCTTCTGTCCCAAAAACAAGCAAGAAAGGAGTAGCTCCAATTGAAGTCCTGGCTATAGTTTTATATCCCCATAGCATAAAAGGTAACTTCTCAACCCAATCCTTATAAGTTTTAACCATATTGGCTAAAATCCTCTTGACATTTTTATTTGTTGCTTCCATTGCTCCGTTATGGAAAATATTTATGATGCTGAACTCCATACTTTTTGAGCATCTGCTCGGTCTCCCCTTAAAAATGGGACCTTTTATCAGACATGATATGATGTGAAAGTTCGTACTTGTATATCATACTCTTTTCAATAAACCTGGCCATTTTCCTTACACTAATGTTTTTGAAAGATTTCACCTCTATCCATTTTATGAAATAATCAATGGCCACCATAATGAATCTATGTCCATTCGATGATAGTGGATAAATCATTCCCATAATGTGTGTACCCTAAGTAGCAAAGTGCTAGGGTGAAGTAAGATTGCACAATTCTGACACATATGCATATGTTTTAGATCAGCATATTGTTGGCACAGTTGGCATTCCTTTATATATTTAAAGCAATATGTACCCATAGTAAGCCAAAAGAATCCTTGACATATTATCTTTTTAACTAGGGCTAAACCATTCATTTGGGCACCATAAACTTTTGCAAAGACCTCTTTCATAACTTTCCTAGCTTCTTTTTATCTATACACCTTATTTATAGGTCATCAGCCTGCCTTTTATAGAATACTCTATTTAAAGTGATGAATTCCGCGGGTAACTTATGTAGCATTCTCTGATTATTTTCCATGGCCTCCTAAAGAAATACAGACTTCTTGAGGTAATTCTGAATAGGAAAATACCAGGGCTTCCCATCATCTACCTCGACATTCATCACTTGCTGCATTCCAAAACATGGCTTGTTACAACCAAAAATGAGTATGGGCTTCATATTTACTCCTGTTGGATTGTCCCACATTGATACTAGGGTGATGAAAGCATCAGCTAATTGATTTTCTTCTTGAGGAACATACTTAAAGGTATAAACCTCCAATTTATCACTCAATGCTTTTAACCAACTTATGTAAGGTACTAACCGCTTTTCTTTCATTGTTCACCACCTTTCGCTTGGTAAATCACCAAAGATAAGTCACCATAAACCTCAATGTTTTTTAACCCCATGACCAATAAAGCTTCCAATCTGAAGACACATGCCTTATATTAAACTTCATTATTAGTAACTTTATATCTGAGCATTTTTCCTAAAGATAACTTTTCTCCTTCAGGGGTTATCAGAATTACTCCTACCCCTATGCCTTTATTATTCATGGCTCTATCAAAGAACATCTGCCACCTTTAAGCTGCTATAACTGCAATGTTCTCATTATAGAACTCATATGATATTTTTTCTTCCTTGAACAGTTGATCTACTAAGAATTCTGCTATAGCCCTTCCCTTGATAGTTTTTTGAGTGATTTATTCAATATCAAACTCCTATAAAAGAATCGACCATCTTTCCATTTTTTCCAATAACAAGGGCATTTCTTGTAAATACTTAAGAGAATTTTTCTTGGCTACTTTTGCACTTTATACAAGTGAAAATAATGCCTACCATTTTGTCAGCCTCAGTACTACTATTATGATCTCCACCTCCAATAACAAGGGAATGAATCCTTCCCATTAAGTAGCCTTCTCTTGCTTCTATAAATGTATACCTAAAGGACTCACAATCATTCATTGGGTCTTTGTTCGGTTAATGACACCAACTAGTTAAGGGTATCACACCATTTAGAATTAGAGGCTAAGTGCCAAAAATTGAAGCCAGATTAGCAATAAGTCAAACAATGGTTTTCCTTTTAAGGTCATCGATTCTTTTACCTAGTGTAGTTACAAGTTCAATCACTATCAACATGACTCTACTCTTAAGGTCTTTAAATCTTTTATCTAGATTGTGTGTATTAGAAGTACTAGCATTTTATATGGGATTCATTATTACTATTTCTACTAAGTACTCAACTGACTGCTTGGAGGCTTTATCTAATTTTGAATCTAACCTTGAACTCAATTCTAATTTATTTGTCCCTGACTTCTCTAAAAAATTATTGATAGAATGGTCTCCTAATCCCTTAAACCACTCAAGTGAGTAGTTAAAGATGGCCATAAAATTAATGTTTAGAATGATGCATACCAAAAATCTATACCAAAAATATATACACAGAATGAAATGCACACATAAAATGGGTTGTACAGACTTAGATAAAGTTTTATTTTTTTAAAGGGTTACATTTTAGTTTCAAGACACGTTTACATGATGGACATTTGTGTGGAAAACACATATGGCATAAAAAATGGTGAAATAAAAATAAAGTCTAACATGGCATGAGAAGTAATGCATGTGCGCACAATATATGTATAATGCAGGCAAGTGTACATAATATGGTACAACATGAGAAAAACTATTCATGACATAAGACAAACATGACATGTTTCAAGCATGATGGTTTATGTACACAAGGTATGGCATGGTATATGAATAAATGCATGTGACGTACGACATATATGAACATAATATAACTTACACAATGGCAGTCACTATAATTTAAATTTTATTATCCTAGTCTCTAAGACTTATATAGAGTGAGTAAGGTGTCAAACTCTAGGAGTAAATATATATGTATTAGTGTTATTTTATATTAACTGAATAAATACTAAGATGGAAAGGCTATAATAATTTTGAGTGAATTTGTTAAACTAAAGTATTTACTAAATTATACCTACCAATCAATCAAGTAAGATATTAGACATACAAGTCATAAATTGATCACATAAAGATTCAATGGAATAGATATACATGCAATGAACGGAGAATAAGGCCTACATTCCTTAGATGCAATTCTCATTGTCAAATAAGGGCATTTCCATCTAGAATCCATAAGAACTCTCATGTCATATGGAGATAGATGAAAACCATAAAGTATTATACTTATTCTTTAACCCTTCAAAGTGAAATTCTAGTCTCCTTAGTGATTTCTAGACTTTAAGAAAGTTCAATTGCCTTTCCACCAAAATTTCCCCATTTTTATTATGAACAAATTGATTAACACATTACATATGGTGATCAAGCATACATAACAAGTTAAATGCCCAATTGAACTTAATTTATACATGAATAAAATAAGATAATTGTATTATTATAGATAATTTCATACTTGCAATTCTAATAATCAAAATTAACCTAAATACATATTGTCAAAAAAATACACAAAGAAGAAGAATAAAATCAAGTAAAAAGATAAAAAAAAAAAAGAAGAAATTGGTTAATAACTCCACAATGCTTTCTTCTTCTTTGGTCTTCACTTTTCTTCATACTCTTTTTTAATTCTTTTCGAAGTTACTTGGTAGTTTTTCCATATGTAAAATGTAGTTGTCTTCATGTATTTATAGGCCTAAAGGTGTCTCAAATGATGCATTTTCAAAGAGGGGTGTAATCTTAAAGAGGTGTGTGAAGGGTCATGTAACACCCTAAAATTTCATTTGATATGAATAGTACATTTTAGAGCATGAATAGTAATTCTAAGATTGTTTTTGGTGTAATTACAGTAGTATAGTACTGTAAAATTTATAAGTGCTTGAATGTTAAACATGCACAGCCTAGGGTAGTAGTAGGATGGGTGACGTAATGGAAAGTTATACTTAACCACTAAATGAGAAAATAGTTATTAAATAGAGCCTAATGGTATAATTTAAGGAGAAATTGAGTTTAAATTAGGTCCTTAAAATAGACAGTAAAGAATTTTTTCGGTACTATAATATGATTGGCCATAAGTTTATTTAGGCTCTAAAATATTTCATAGACATCCAAAAAATTTTTTAATTACATAGACCTATTAGAAATAGCATAAATAAGCTATTAAAGTGAAAAATAAATTTTCTAATAATTTAAGAATTTTGGATTTTGAATCAGCTAATTTTGCCTCCAAAGCTGGAAGTATATCGAATCATATTGACTTGAAATTTTAAATATATCTTCATGCTTATGTTATTACATGTAGGGCAAAATTTTAAAGCATTCTGAGAAGTTGAACATTAGTTTCTGAAAAAATGGTGAAAATAAAGGTTAATTTAATTAGCGGGCTTAAACGGCATATTTAATTTGTCCAAAGGCATAATTGTCATTAAAAATAGGCCATGATCACCTACATGTATTAGTATTGCATAAAAAGAAGTGTAGAATCCAAAGAAAGTTTGACAAATGGGTTAAAAATAAGCCATTAAATAAAACAATAAATAGAGGAATCTTGATCCTTGGTTTGGTTGACTTAAGTGTTAGAGAGCATGCCCTAGAGCCCATGTAATAAGGATGTATTTCATATGTATGAATTCATATTCTTAATAAAAGGCATCATTCATTTATTAATGCTATGTTTAAATACATGAGTTTGTAAATCCTAAATTAATAAATGAAGTCCTTGATATTATAAACATAGTGCAAAGGCAATCATGAAAGTGTTCATGATGTGAGATATCTATTGCATGCAAATGTGTTAATATCTAAATATTTCTAGTCATAGAATTAACAATATAGGATATTATTAATTCGGACAGACTAGCACATGTTATGCTTCTGAATGGTTCAAGTAGTGGTTCTTATAACTGTGATTATGGAAGATAATCAAAGCCAATATGTGGATGTTTGTTAGAAGAACAAGTTCATTGGAGACCTACAAAGAGAATCCTCACATGGATATTAAATCTATGTCAGTGAGAAATCTCTTCATAGCAGTTTTGCAAGTATCCTTAGACTTGAAATCACCAAGGTTATCTTAAGTAGCAGTGGTATACTTTGACTCCATAACTGCTTACTTCCAACTGGGGGTGAACATAGTTAAGAGGTTGGATATATCATGACCTACTTAAATATAGTTGAGTGATTGACAAAGGATTCACCATCCTAGATTTATTAAGGGAAGTAATCTTGCATGATTTTATAATTGCCTTGTTAAGAGAATCTCTGACCAGAGTAATATTCCAAAATGGATAGGGATCCATGAAGGGCATTTTGGGAATAATGGTTAAATTAATAAAACATACATAATTAGATTTATATGATTTGATAGAAATCCATACTCAGAATCAAATTGAGATAAGAGTGGTGAAAGGAGTAATTGCATGGTAACTATTTCTATGGAAGGGTATAGTCAAACCACTTAACTTTCCTGACATTTGGGTGGTCATGATGCCTAGCTAAAGGCCAATAATGACTTGTTTAATAAGGTATCATAAATATCAATAGGGATTGATAAAATAATTTAAAGAAGTTTAAATCATGTGAGTTTTGAATAGAACTCACAATTACATATTATACTGCCAATATGGATAAGAACCCAATAGGTCACACACATATAGAGAAAAGGATAAAACGGTAAAATGACAAGAATAATAATATTTTATATTATTATGGGAATAGAGAAGTGAACAAGAGAATAATTAATTAAAGAGTTTAATTAATTATGATAAAGTAAAATTATTCGTAGAACTTTTTAAAAATATTTTGTAAAATGGACCTAATTAAAATATTGTATTTCATAATTAATTATTATTGGACTATAAGTGTTGTAGGGCTGATATAATAATTAATAGATTGATTGGAGGAATTAAAAGAGTCCCAAAAGATTGGTTTTGGCACAGAAACCTTCTAGAGGAAGGGTTACATGCCAAACCCTGATAGTAGGCCTTAAAGGCCTAATTCTTGGACCAAAATAAATTAAATACATTTCATAAGTGTTATGGAGCCTACATATTTAATTTGGATGGATTTGGAATTCATTTGGGTGATTAAATCCAAGTGTATGCATTGAGGGCCTAATTTTTGGGTTTTATGCATTGTCTTTTATGAAAGAATTTAAATTTGATTTAATTGAGCTCAAATAAATTATTAATAATTTTAGAAGCCCATTTAATATTTCTCCAGTAATTTTAAACAGCCCAATCCCATTATGAAGTTGGATTTTTAACCTAACTATAAAAATCCAAGTGATAGGGATTTTAGGGTTAAAGTGAACAATTAACAGAAAAAAAAATTCTCTCTCTCAAAAACCCTAGCCATCGCCCCTCCCCCCCTTGCTAGCATCAAGGGATTTCAGCCAGCCCTTGTATTCCTCCATTGTTGGTTCATTCAATCCTTCTCTAGTGTGGATTACTAATTATAGGTGTTTAATTTTGGACATTGTGGTTTGCGATAGCCCGGTGAGAAGGAAAATCAATTGTTCAACAAAAATCGAAGGTGATTTTTCTTATTCTCATTAATATGTATATTGTAAATTCATGGCAAGATCAAATCTATTGGTTAAAAATTTTAAATTCCGCTTGTGTATGAGATGCATGTAACCGATAATTCCCAACATGGTATTAGAGCCTCGGTTTTGCCATGAATCTACAATTCTATGTTTTACGGAATAGTTATTATTTTTGAGTTATATATTTCAAGAACTTTAAAATATTAGATTTAATTTTTCATGAATGAAAAATATTGATTTCTAGATGTATGTAATCAAATATATAAAACAAAAAATAAAAACGTTTCTTTTGAGAAAAGAATCATTGTGTTTGGCGTGAATGTGTTTTATTTTTCAATAAAGTTTAAGGGCTGTTCTAAATTAAATTTTTTTTATCCACTCTAAAATTATTTTGATGATAATTTATGTGTGTAATATGTGATATTAAGCCATAGGATCAAACAAAATTAAAATCGAACAAGTTTTACATGAAAATTAGTTTAGTCGAAAAGTTTTATAAATTGGTGTTCTTGGTATATTCTTATTTAGAACAATTTTTAATCTTCTAAATTTGATATATCTGATATATTAATGTGTTTTTAATTAATTGGATTAATTAAAATAGGCCTTGAATTAATTGGATTAATTTTAATTCATTAAAACCACTTAATGGCCTTAATTATGTTTACGGACTTGGTTTAAATTAGTGAATGACCTGGTGGGCCCAAGGAGATGATTTAAATTAAATATTATAAACTAAAATTAAGTTTATTAATGGGTTTTAAGGGCTAGAGTGGGCTTGGCTTATTCCAAATGTTCCAATAGACACAAAACTGGTTTCTGTGTGAACACATCTTAGGGTTTAATTTTGTGGGTTTCGGCCTACCCTTTATTTTAAGCCCAAAATTGATTCTTTAATTATTTAATATAATTAATTAATTAAATAATCAATTAATAATTAATTAATAATCAATTAAATTGATAATTAAGGCAAGAACATATGCATGAAAAAGGTTTCCTAATTTGATCACAATATTAAAATAACTCAAAAGTAAGTTTTAAGAGTTGAAACATAGTTTGTATTCCATTATATGGTTTTACTTTATGCATTATAAATGCATATAAGGGTGTATAATTGTCATGATGGATAGTTATGGACAAGGCCTAATGTAATTGAGCATAATGCATGTTTCAGCCCAATGAGGACTTTCATGTCCCGGCCACTTGTTTTTTGTTTGTATTTCTTTTTCAAATTGTAATATGTAATTAGATTACTTAGACTAGAATTAGAGATAGAAATGGAGACCACTATCAAGGAGCAAGATAGGCCGGATGGAGATCCAACAAGTTTGAAGATAATGTAATTATTTTTACTTGTTTGAATCATGCATATTACCTAGGTTTAACCTTTTGATTTCCCTTTTAGCTCGGGGAGATCAATGTAGTAAAGTCCATAACTATACAATATGTGTATGCTTATATTGATGTGATAGATATAGGATGCATACCAATGTATGCCAACCAGGTATGATGAGACTTAATTAACTAAAATCCCTCAAACTAATACTAAGGTATATAAGCCTTCCATTAATTTGAGGAGAATCAGAGTTCTTTATAGTGTGGGTTGTTGACCACAATCAAGCTCACATTATATCGGATATGTTCAAATCTAATTAAATAGGTCATCTTAGCTAGCCCATTAGCTTGTTGACCACAATTAAGGCTAATGGTTCTAGAGGCAAGACTAGGGAATGCATATATGATATGCATGTATCAAGAGTTGATAACCTAATGATCTAATAGTTGTGTAGAGACACAATTGGTATAGAGATACCTACCTTTCAAGGGTATGGAGTTTGATTTGTTGACCACAGTCAAGGTTGAATTTCATATCAATGATTAGATATTAGCCTAATAAGAAAACCATGGGGTTTTCTCGGATTATATAGTGAGGGCTATTAATTCGCAATAAAATAGTGGGAGTGAATGGACTAATTAAAGACCTAATTAATGCATACATTTATATATGAAAATACTCTCATAGGTTTTCTTTTTCACATCCAGGTCATCATCATGAGCACATCAAACATTAATATACGATCAATCTCGGATAACAAGCTGGTTAGCAGTAACTATTCTGATTGGATCAAGCAAGTGAGAATTGTTCTCAGAGCTGAATAGATCAATTATGTCTTGGATAAAGATCCACCACCACTTCCATTAGATGATGCCATTGATGAGATCAAGGGCACTTATCAAAAATACATGGAGGATAATGAAGTAGTAGCATGTCTGCTGCTAGGTGCTATGTCCTCAGAGCTTCAAAAGCAATATGAGATGATGGATGTTAGAACCATCATTTTGCATCTAGAGGAGCTTTATTCTTCTCAGGCTAGAATTGAGCAATTTGAGATTGCTCGAGCTCTATTTAGCTGCAAAATGGTTGAAGGCACTTCGGCTGCTGCTCATGCATTGAAGATGTATGGGTATATTGAGCATTTGAGTAAACTTGACTATGTAATGGGTAATGATCTATACATAGATTTAATCTTGTACTCGTTGGCTCCAAGTTTTACACCTTTTGTGCTTAACTTTAACATGAACAAGATCCAAGTAACCGTTCTTGAGTTAATCAACATGCTCAAAACAGCTGATGGATCCTTCAATAAGGATTCAAAAAGTGTCATGGTTGTCACTTCTGCTAAAGGCAAGAAGCAAAAGAAGAAGAAGAATAAGAAGATGATGAAGAAGATGACCAATGCGTAGCCAAAGAATGGTAGGGTTTCCAAGAAGAAGGTTGCCAAGAAAGAGAATCCCAAAGGAACTTGCTTCCATTGTGGAAGCATAACTGCAAGGCCTATCTAGATTCTCTCAAGGAGAAGAAGCAAGTTAATGTTTCTACTTTAGGTATTCATATGATTGAAATTAATACTTATTCTATTTATTCAAAACAATCTTGGGTATTAGATACCGGATATGGATCTCATTTATGTAATAATCTACAGGGGTTTAAAAGCAGTAAAGAGATGGATAGGCAGAAATATGTCTACAGTCAGCTACCGGACAAAATATCTTTACAACAGTTGTGGGGACTTACCATTTGCCTCTTCCAAGTGGATTAATACTGGAATTAAATAATTGTTATTATGTTCTAGCTTTATCCAAAAGTATTATTTCTTTCAGTTGTTTATTGAATGATTATGACATTTCTTTAAAAGACAAATGTTGTTACATTTTTAAGAACAATATGTTTTATGTTAAAGCTATCATTGAGAATGGTATATTTGTTCTTAATTTAATTAAATAAGTGCATAATGTGGATACTAAGAGAATGAAACGAGATAATCTAAATACCCCATATTTATGGCATTATTGTTTAGGCCTTATAAATGAGAAAAGCATGACCAAATTACATAAGTCAGGTTATTTGGGATCATTTGATTATGAATCATTTGATACATGTGACTCTTGTTTATTAGGTAAAATGACAAAAGCTCCTTTTATTAGTAAAGGAAAACGAGCTAAAATGGTTTTGGACTTAACACATTCAAATGTATGTGGTCCAATGACTACACATGCCAGAGGAGGTTAGTCCTACTTCATTACTTTCATAAATGATTACTCCATATTTGGATATATCTATCTAAAGAAATATAAATTAGAAAGATTGGAAAAGTTTAAAGAATTCAGAAATAAAGTAGAGAAGCAACTTGGCAAGAGTATTAATACACTTAAATCAGATCGAGGTGTAGAATACTTTAGCCAAAAATTTCAAGATTATCTTAGAGATAACGGAATTTTATCTCAATGGACTCCAACATATACACCACAGCACAATGGTGTATCTGAGAGGAGAAATCAAACATTATTAAATATGGTTCGATCCATGATGAGCCGAGCAGACTTGCCTAAGTCCTTTTGGGTATATGCACTAGAAACTGTTGTTTATATGTTAAACAAAGTTGCTAGTAAATTGGTTGATATTACTCCATATGAGATATGGAATAACAAGAAACCCACACTTTCTCATATGAAGGTATGGGGCAGTCTTACTTATGTGAAGAGGACAATGTCAGACAAACTAGATGTTAAGTCTGACAGATGTTTATTTGTGGGATATCCAAAAGAAATGTTTGGATATTATTTCTACCATCCTTTAGAACAAAAGGTGTTTGTTTTAAGGCATGATGTCTTCTTGGAAAGAGAATTTCTCCTATGAGAGGATAGTGGGAGTAAAATTGAACTTGGTGAAGTTCAAGACCCACAAATAGAAATAGATCAATCGATTGAACCCGAGACTGAATTTCATAATGATGAGATTATATTTAAACCTGATTATACACAAAATCCTAGAAGATCTACTAGGATGCATTCTATCACTGTGAGATATGGATTTCACATTGATTCAGATAGATGCATAACTATAGTAGAGGACAATGAGCCTACAAGTTATCAAAAAGTTTTGAATAGTTCAGAACGTGATTTATGGCTTAAGGCTATACAGTCTGAAATGGACTCTATGTGTGAGAATAAAGTATGGACTTTAACTCAGCCACCTGAAGGGATAAAACCCATAGGGTGTAAATGGGTCTTCAAAAAGTAGACCAACATGGAAGGTAATATAGTTACCTATAAAGCTCGCTTAGTAGCAAAAGGCTATAATCAAAAAGAAGGTATTGACTATGATGAAACATTTTCTCCTGTAGCGATGCTTAAGTCTATAAGAATACTTTTAGCCATTGCAGCTCATTATGATTAAGAGATTTGGCTAATGGATGTGAAGATAGCTTTCCTCAATGAAAATATGACTGAGGATGTGTATATGACACAACCAGAAGGGTTCACATCAGGAAATGGCGAAAAAGTATGCAAGCTTCAAAGATCCATTTATGGATTAAAGCAAGCCTCTAGGAGCTAGAACATACGATTCAATGAGACAATCAAAGAGTTTGGTTTCTCACAGAATAAAGATGAACCTTGTGTGTATAAAAGAGTTAGTGGGAGTGCAATTGTCTTCCTAGTTCTATATGTGGATGACATATTGATCATGAAAAATGACATTTCTCTTCTCCAATCTATTAAAATATGGTTATCCAAACAATTCTCCATGAAAGACCTTAGAGAAGCATCCTATATTTAGGGAATAAGGATCTATAGAGATAAATCCAATAGGTTGTTCGGTCTTTCTCAAAGTAAACATATAGATACAATATTGAAGAGGTTCAATATGGATCTCTCTAAGAAAGGGTTTATACCCATGCTGTATGGGAAACACCTTTTTAAGTCTATATGTCTACAGACACTAGAGGATAAATAGAACATGAATAGAATACCGTATACATCTGTAATTGGTTCTATCAGGTATGCTATGCTATGTACATGTCCAGATGTAGCATTTTCTTTAAGTGTCACAAGTAGATTCCAATCCAATTTTGGAGAGGAACACTGGGCATGTGTCAAGAATATCCTCAAGTACTTGAGAAGAACTAAGGATATATTCTTGGTATATAGGGAGGGCAGTTTGGAAGTAAATGGGTATACAGATGCCAGCTT
The DNA here is from genome assembly GCA_037975025.1 of Excoecaria agallocha. Classification (NCBI taxonomy): domain Eukaryota; kingdom Viridiplantae; phylum Streptophyta; class Magnoliopsida; order Malpighiales; family Euphorbiaceae; genus Excoecaria; species Excoecaria agallocha. Next base: position 83,253,694 of record CM075807.1, read on the forward strand.
CTAATCTGACAAAGATGATTGGAAATCACAGTCTGGTTTTCTGTTCATAATGGGAGGAGGGATAGTTAGTTGGAAGAGTTCTAAACAAGAAACAACTGCTAATTCCACGACAGAAGCTGAGTACATTGCTGCTTCGGAAGCAGCCAAAGAAGCAGTCTGGATCAAAAAGTTCATATTTGAACTAGTAGTGTTAATATCTAAATATCCCTAGTCATGGAATTAACAAGATAAGACATTGTTAATTCGAACATACTAGCAGTGGTTCTCATAACTGTGATTATGGAAGATAATCAAAGCTAACATGTGGTTGCTTGTTAGAAGAACAAGTTCATTGGAGACCTGCAAAGAGAATCCTCAAATGGATAATAATCTATGTGAGTGAGGAATCTCTTCATAGCGGTTGTGCAAGTATCCTTAGACTTGAGATCACCAAGGTTATCTTAAGTAGCAAGTGGTATACTTTGACTCCATAACTAATTACTTCCAACTGGTGGTGAACATAGTTAGGAGGTTGGGTATATCATGACCTACTTGAAGATAGTTGAGTGATTGACAAAGGATTCACCATCCCATATTTGTTAAGGGAAGTTATCTCGCATGATTCTATAATTGCCTTGTTCAGAGAATCTCTAGCTAGAGTAATATGTCAAGATGGATAGGGATCCATGAATGGCATTTAGGAAACAATGGTTAAATTAATAGAACATACATAATTAGATTTATATGAGTTGATAGAAATACATACTCAGAATCTAATTGAGATAAGAGTGGTAAAAGGAGTAATTGCACGGTAATTGTTTCTATGGAAGGGTATAGTCAAACCACTTGACTTTCCTGACATTTGAGTAGTCATGATGCCTAGCAAAAGGCCAATCTTGAATTTTATAATAGTGCATCATAAATGTTAGTGTAAGCCCTAGCCCTAATACATTGTAACGAAACACTTGAAATTAATAAAATGAGGCATTTGTTTTATCCTTTGTATTCCTGTGCATATCAATTGATAAAACTATCCAAGAGTGTTGTTTCGGTTTAAGTTATCATGTGTGAGGCACATGGATTGTAAGACCTTGAAACAAATGAGACATCATTCTAAATATCCCTAGTCAGTCATTGTTATTGGAATAACAAATGAATTAAGGCTAGTATGCTCTCTCTGATCTTATGAGTTCTGTCTTACGGATCATTAGGACAAAAGTGTCAATCAGAGATCATAGATACATGTTAAAGAACATGGTATCTGGATTCGATCCGCTCATGAGAACACTACATGGTACAAGTCATAAGTGATTCTCATATGCAAGTTTTGTATCGGAGTTCTTAGACCTGAAATCTCTATGAAACTCTTTATGAATTACTGTGTACTTTGACATACACCTAACGTGCTCGTAACAGAGTGACAAGTACGGGTATGATTGGGTATGCACTGATTCATGTTAGAGAGCATGAGAGAAGTGAAGGGATTACCCCTCTCGATAAGAGAGAAAAATATCACCGGCCACTTGATCAGTGAACTGAGGAGTGTATGGCCATACCGAGATGAAATAATGAGTAATCATTATTTATCTGAGAATTCAGTGTCATTGGAATATCAAGAAATGAATTAATGTATATAAGGATGACTAGTTCCATGCCTTATATTAATTCTGATATTTATGGGTAAGGGACTATGCGAAATTGCATTAGGTCACCAAATGCCATATGCATTTTCATTTAATTTGGAATGCTATAATATCTTGCTAGAGAATATATATAGCCTTTGAATTAATTTATTAATTCATTGCCAACATTAAATGGACCTATAGGATCGCACACAAAGCATTGGGCTTAAAATATTTAAATTAAGTATTGGACATTAATTTGGGCTTTTAATTAAAGTCAAATTAATGTATGTAATGGGTTATAATATTGCTATTGGGCTTTGGTCCATGAGAGAGAGAAATTCAGCCCATAAGGTTTAATTTCAATTAATTAATTATCTTGTGTTAATTAAGTTAATTGAATATTAAAGCCTAAAGGAATTTAAATTAAATTAAATCACTTATATATTTAATGATGTGGCCGAAATTCCAAGAGGGAAATCAAGGAATTTCGGCACATGCTATATATTTAAATTAAGTGATTTCATTTATTTAAATGTCTTATGTTTTATTTCAAATTTGAATTTAAATTCAAAGGAGTTTAATTCAAAATATATTACTTATCTTTAGGAAGTGATAGAGTTTGAATTAATTATCTTAGGATAGTTGAATTCAGATTAATGACTTTCCAAAGGATAAGCATATATATTAAAAGAAATAAAACCCTAAACCTAATTTTTTTGTGTCATGAATAGTAACTCGTGAATAGTGACTCTCTCTCTCTTAATTTTTTTGTTCAATTTTTCACAAGGAGAAAGGATTGTTCCTCATTCTCTTGTGTTATTGAGCAGTAATAGCAATCTAAAGAAGTACAAAATCAAGTTTTGTAGCTTCAAACTATAACCCTTACACAATACCGAAAAAGAGATCTAGCAATCTCGTTTTTAAGCCGACGGTGTAATTGTGTGTGTGAGAATAGAGGGAGTGGCGCAAAAGGCTATTCCTTGGCATTGGTGATCGAGATCTAAGGCAGAAAAAGCCATCTTTGTTGCTGGTCATCATCGGAATAAAAGTTTTAAAAGGCATCAAAAGTTGTAAGTTCGATAACCCTAAAATTGCATGTTTCGATTCTATCTTTGGATATGTATGGTATGTATGATAAAATTTTTTTTTTCCGCTGTGCTATCATGATTATTATACCATGTCGTATTCCATCAGTGGTATCAGAGCCTAGACATACTTATTTTAGTGCTTTAGATGCATGAAAAAATTAATTAAAAATCGTTATTTTGAAAACATGCAAATCTGAAATTTTCTGTTTTGAGTTTTTTGCATTGTTTTGGTGTAAAAACGATTTTAATTGATTAGATAGGTATTATAATTAATATTACATGTTAATATACTGTCCTAAGATGTTATTAGGGTTGGTAATGGTCGGATTTAATTATTTATACCTGATGGTACATGTTAATTATGAAACTAGGTGCTAGTTGGCATGTAAATTGCTAGTTTAACAACTAGTTTTCAAAATTAAATGTAAAAACGTTTTTGGCATGTTTATAAGTGATATTTAAAGATTAATTATCATGTCTGGACATTTTTTAAATTTGGTTTTAATTCTGGTCCATGATAATTTAATTGATTAATTTTAAAATCACTTAAAACAATGACTAGTTTGTGTTTGTTACATGTTTAATCAACATTGTTTGCTTTGTTTTGATTAAAATTGTAAAAACACATTTAGATTAAAATGGTACAGAATATTAAATCAATATTTATGGACTTATTTAGATTATTAAATAACTCATAAAATTGATTTAAATGTTTGTGCATTTCATGGCATTACATAAGCATTAAACAACTATTTTTGTTGTTTGTTTGTTTTTACATGAATGCCGTGTTCTATTATATGTGTTCTTCATGATTTTATTTTTAATTCATGTTAGCACATATTATATGTATTTTTAATGTTTATGGGCTGTATGACATAAAATTAAAAATGGCAAAATTGGAAATTATACTAGAGTTGATTTATGGCACAAATCTAACTAGTTTGTGTTTTGGGCTTTTAAGAGAACTTATTCAATAAAAGGATTTAGTCCATTGGGCTTCGGCCCAGGCCCATCACGGGGTCTTCTCTTAAAGGTTCAAGTACACAATTTCCATTAATGGGCTTAGCTAAATTGATTAAAATTGGACTTTGTCTGATCCATGAATGCTATGTATATTTATTTGCTTGTTTGGTGTGATGAATGGATATGCATGGTGCATTCATGGGCCCTGGGTTTTTGTAATTAAATATGGCCTGTGTGCCATTATATTTTATTGTAAAAGTTTCATTTATTTCTTAGAATAGAATTTATTTAAAGACTTTGTAAATCAAGACGAAGCCCACCGGAGTGGAGAAGCCCAACTCGAAGATTCTTATGTAATGGTATAGAATCTTAGTTGTAGGTTTTTGGGCCCATGTTTGTCACGCTTTACTTTATGCAATTATATATATATGCATGCTATGTATGGATGACAAAGCGTATGCCATGTAAGCCGTAATAAAATGAATCCCTAAAAATAGTAAGTCACAAAATTGCCTTCCTAATTCGAAACATGTCAAGGCATCGATCATCGGTCACGTAGACTAGGAGTCCTAGATGCGCCCGATTATCTTTGTGAGGCATGGGTTGTGAATGTAGGTTGGACTTATCATGGAAAGGGATGCCCGGACCTAGGCAACTAATAATTGGGTTGTGCTATAACATCTTAAGATGTTAGCCCATTTGATCCAAGAGTCATGTACGAGACATGATTGGAGTTTTCCTACCTAAGTAACTTAACTTGTTAGGTGTACAAGCTCAGCTTGACTAATAAGTTGTTGTGAAAAGTGGATCTTGGCCCACATTAAATCACTAACGGGAATTATTTAAAGGGATATTAATTCGGTTTGTGGGATCATAAATAAGACCTCATTTAATCTTGCTAAATTTTATTGTAGATTGAAAATGGCATCTTCAAACAACAATTTCTCATTGCGATCGGTCCTTGAAAAGGACAAATTGAATGGCACCAATTTCATAGACTGGTCTCGAAACTTAAGAATAGTTCTTAAGCAAGAGAAAAAGTCATATGTTTTGGATGCACCCTTGCCTGAAGAACCAGGAAGGAACGCCTCTGCGGTTCAAAAGGAAACTTTTGAGACCAAGAAGAGCGACTCCAACGATGTGACCTGTCTGATACTGGCCACTATGGTGCCTGAATTGCAAAAGCAATTTATGGACCAAGAGGCTTATGCGATCATGGTGCACCTCAAGGAGATGTTCCAAGAGCAAGCTCGTCACGAGAGGTTCGTGACAACAAAGGCATTAATTCCTTGCAAGATGGCTGAGGGTACACCTGTTAGTACCCATGTACTCAAGATGAAAGGGTATCTTGATACTCTTGAGAAGCTTGAGGTACTAGTGCCAAAGGAATTAGCCACTGACTTGATCTTAGAATCATTGCCTGCTGCTTATGATCCATTTGTGATGAATTATAACATGCATGCAATGAACAAGTCAGTCACTGAGCTTCATGGGATGCTTAAGAATGCTGAAGAGAACATTCGAAAGACCAATCCCGTTCTAATGGTTCAAAAGGGAAATAAGAAGGGACCCGCTAAAGGAAAGGGAAAGGGAAAGGCAAAACCCAAGTCAAGTGGGAGTGCACCTCAGGCCTAATCCAAGCCCAAGGCACCAAAACTCAAAGAGAGTGAGAGCACTTGCTTCCATTGCAACAAGATAGGGCATTGGAGGAAGAATTGCGCTCTCTTCAAGGAAGAACAAAAGAAGAATGGAGCCAAGGCGTCCAGTTCTGGTATTTTTGTTGTTGAAATTAACCTTTCTATTTCTACCACTTGGGTATTGGATACCGGTTGTGGTTCTCACATTTGTTCAAATGTGCGGGGGCTAAGAAATAGGCGGTTACTTGGAAAGAATGAAGTGGACCTCCGTGTGGGGAATGGAGCACGAGTTGCTGCCATGAAGATAGGCGACTATCACCTCACTTTACCTTCCGGACTTTGTATTGTTTTGAATAATTGTTATTATGTGCCTGCTATGAGCAGAAACATTATTTCAGTTTCATGTTTGGATAATGATGAATTTGATTTTGTTATTAAAAATGGCAATGCTCATATTCGTCGCCAAGGCATTTCTTATGGCAATGCCATGTTGCAAAATGGCCTTTATATCCTTGATTTACAAAACAAAGAGTCGATATACAACATTAATACAAAGAGGGTTAAATCAAACGAATTGAACCCTACTTACTTTTGGCATTGTCGTTTAGGACATGCAAACGAAAAACGCATTTCAAGACTCCACAAAATTGGAGTGCTTGGGTCATTTGACTTAGAGTCTTATGACACATGCGAGCCATGTTTGCATGGAAAAATGACAAAGAGTCCTTTTAACAAGAAAGGTGAAAGGACTAATGGCTTATTGGAACTAATACATACCGATGTATGTGGACCATTAAGTACACAAGCTAGAAGTGGTTTTAGCTACTTCGTGACTTTCACAGATGACTTCAGTAGATATGGCTATGTCTATCTAATGAAGTACAAGTCTGAAACTTTTGAGAAATTCAGGGAGTTTAAGAACGAAGTAGAAAACCAACTTGGCAAAAGTATAAAAGCCATTCGATCAGATCGAGGTGGCGAATACTTAAGCCAAGAGTTTGATGATCATCTAAAAGAGTGTGGTATTATTTCACAGCTCACTCCTCCTGGAACACCGCAATGGAATGGTGTGTCCGAAAGGAGAAATCGAACTCTGTTGGACATGGTTCGATCTATGATGAGTCAAGCTAATCTTCCTATCTCTTTTTGGGGTTATGCATTAGAAACTGCTGCGTTTCTATTGAACCGTACTCCAACTAAAGCAATTAAGAAGACACCATACGAGGTATGGACTGGGAAAGAACCCAATATGTCTTTTCTCAAGATTTGGGGCTGTGAAGCACATGTTAAGAAATTAACATCTGACAAACTAAAGTCCAAATCGACTGTCTGCTTGTTTGTGGGTTATCCCAAAGAAACAAAGGGATACTACTTTTACTCACAAGCCGAGAACAAAGTATTTATTGCTCGCAAGGCTGTTTTCTTGGAAAAGGAGTTCCTTCTCAAGAAAGACAGTGGGAGTAAAGTAGAACTTGGAGAAATTCAAGTGCCACAAGCTCCTATAGAGGATGAGTTGGAAATGGGATCAAGTTCACAACCAATTGTGGAACAAGAACCCATTACACAAGTACCTAGAAGGTCTGGTAGGGTACGTCAGGAGATTGAGAGATATGGATTTCTAATCACTGACAGTGACACTATTGAGTTAGTAGATCGTGAGGATCCTACTACCTATCGAGAAGCTATTGAAAGCCCCGACTCGGATAATTGGCAAGAAGCCATGAAATCCGAGATGCAATCAATGTACGATAACCAGGTTTGGACCTTGGTTGATCCACCGGAAGGTGCTAAGGTAATTGAATGCAAGTGGCTATTCAAACTAAAAGCTGATAAGACCTACAAAGGTAGACTAGTAGCAAAAGGTTTTCGACAAACTCATGGTATAGACTATGACGAGAACTTTTTGCCTGTAGTCATGCTCAAGTCCATTATGATCTTGCTTGCCATAGCTGCATATCATGATTATGAGATATGGCAAATGGATGTCAAAACTGCTTTCCTTAACGGAAATTTACTTGAGGATGTGTATATGACACAGCCTGAAGGTTTTGTCAATCCCAAGCATCCTAAGAAGGTATGCAAGCTTCAAAAATCCATTTATGGATTAAAGCAAGCATCCCAAAGTTGGAATCTTCGCTTTGATGAGGCAGTCGAAGAATTTGACTTCATCAAGAACGAAGATGAGCCTTGTGTGTACAAGAAGGTTAGTGGGAGCATAGTAGTGTTTCTGGTCCTATATGTGGACGACATCCTTCTCATTGGGAATTATATTCCAACATTGAAAAAGGTTAAGCAATGGTTGGGAAAATGTTTCTCAATGAAAGACTTAGGTGAAGCCGAGACAATACTTGGTATTCGAATCTATAGAGATAGATCGAATCGGCTTTTGGGACTAAGTCAAGAAAAGTACATAGACAAAGTACTAAAGCGTTTTAGTATGGGAGACTCAAAGAAAGGGTACATACCTTTGGCTTTGGGAGTTCCTTTGACTCAAGAACAGTGCCCTAAAACCAAAGAGGAAAGGGACAACATGAGTAGAATCCCATATGCATCTGCTATTGGATCTATCATGTACGCTATGTTATGTACTAGATTGGATGTTGCTCATGCACTGAGTATAACCAGTAGGTTTCAGCAAGACCCTGGTGAGAAGCACTGATCTGCTGTAAAAGGGATCCTTAAGTACCTGCGAAGGACTAAGGATCAATTCTTGGTGTATGGTGGTCAAGAAGAGCTCGTCATACAAGGATATGCCGATGCTGCTTTTCAAACCAGCACTCAGGATTCTAGATCGCAATCTAGGTTTGTTTTTGTTTTGAACGGTGGTGCTGTCAGCTGGAGAAGCTCAAAGCAAGAAACCGTTGCCGACTCAACTACAGAATCTGAGTATATTGCAGCAAGTGAGGCTGCAAAAGAGGCTGTTTGGATTAAAAATTTCATTAATGGATTAGGAGTGGTCCCAAGCATCCTAGATCCATTAGAAATTTTCTGTGACAATAACGGGGCCATCGCACAGGCTAAAGAGCCCCGGTCACACCAGAAATCCAAACACATACTCAGAAGGTACCACCTGATCAGAGAAATCATTGATCGTGGGGACGTCAAGGTTAGCAAGATATCAAGTGAAGACAATGTAGCAGATCCTTTGACGAAACAGTTACGTCCAAATCTGCACGAAGCTCATTTGAGAGCGTTCGGTCTTAGGGCTATGCCCAATTGGGACTAGTGCTAGTGGGAGATTGTTAGTGTAAGCCCTAGCCCCAATATCTGAAATTAAAAAGCATGGTGCTGAAGAGTTTTTAGGCACTAATCTGGAACAGTCTGAAGAAGCTGAATTTTGGCTGGAAAGGCTAGAGAGAATTTATGATGAAATCCACTGTCCAGTGGGTCATAAGGCATCTTGTGCTGTGTCTCTATTACAAGGTGCAGCTTATGATTGGTGGAAGTTGGTACTGAAGCAGCCCCAGTTACCAGATCCCCTTACCTGGGAATTTTTCACAGCTGAATTCAAGAAAAAGTATGTTACTGAGGAGTATAAGCAAGAGAAGTTAAAGCAATACCTCAACTTGAGACAGAGAGTTATGTCTGTGGCTGAGTATGAGAAAGAATTCAGTCACCTGTGCAAATATGCTCCTGATGAGATGTTAACTGATACTTTTAAATGTAGACGGTTTGAAGATGGGTTGAATGATCGTATACGAGTAAAGTTGATTGGGTCTACATCTTTGCAAGTGATTAATTTCACTCAACTGGTTACAGCAGCCTTGCGAGTTGAAAAGAATGAAATGGCAAAAAGGGAGAGATAACAGAGAAGAAGTGGGTCTAAGGGTGGATCTTTTACAGGAAAGAGAGCTAGAGGAGCACAATGAAATCTGCCAGCTGTGTCTGGCTATAGTTCTGTAAAAAGGGACAGGAGACAAGAATCTTCTGCAATGTCTAAACAGGGAAAGGAAGCTTCAGGGAATCTGAGTGGGGGGGCAACCTCTAGTGTGTCTCCATTGTTTTAGAAAACATTGGGGTAATTGCAGGAAATTGTCTGGGGCATGTTTCAAGTGTGGCGGTACCGATCACTTCATGGCAAGCTGTCCTTTAAGAGGGAACAGGGTGTTGAACAACAAGGCAGTAGAGGAACTTTTAATACACCATCTTCAGGTAGAGGCAGGGGAAGAGGACATGGGGGATCGAGTTATCAGGGATCCCAGTCCAGGAACATTTCTGAATCAGTTAACCGGCCCACAGCTCCAGTTGTTCCTATTCGGGCTTATGCAATGAAAGCTAGAGAGGATCAGAGTGCTCCAGAAGTCATAGCTGGTACATTCTCTCTTTTTGATCCTGATATGCATGCACTTATTGATCCTGGTTCCACTCATTCTTATGTTTGCACTGGGGATATGGGTAGAAATGAGTCTACTGTACATGAACTTGAATATGATATATATGTAACCAACCCTTTGGGTCACAGTGTTGTTGTTAATAGAGTGCATAAATAGTGTCCTATTGTAATTCAAGGGAAAGAATTCCTTGCTGATCTTATTGAGTTACCATTCCGGGAGTTTGATATTATACTTGGTATGGATTGGCTGTCTAGACATCATGTAGTGATTGATTGTGAAGCTAAAATTGTAACTCTCATTGGTACTGATGGTGAAGAAACTTTAGTACAGGGCATTCGATCTGAACCCATAGCTAATGTAATATCAGTTATACAAGCTAAGCGATTTTTGAGAAAAGGGTGTGAAGCTTTCTTAGCACTTGTGCTTGATTCAAGAATAGAAAATGTGAATCTTCAAGAGATTCCAGTGGTGAAAGAGTTTCCTGATGTGTTCCCTAAAGACTTACCTAGTCTTCCACCTGAAAGGGAAGTTGAATTGTCTATAGACATTCTACCTGGTACAGCTCCTATTTCGAAGGCACCATACAGGATGGCTCCTTTGGAATTGAAAGAACTAAAAGCTCAGCTACAGGAGTTGCTTGACAAAGGCTTCATTAGGCCTAGTACGTCACCTTGGGGTGCACCGATTTTATTTGTGAAGAAAAAGGATGGGTCTATGAGGATGTGCATAGACTACAGATAGTTAAACAGGGTAACAATCAAAAATAAGTATCCTTTACCAAGAATTGAAGATTTATTTGATCAGTTGAAGGGTGATGGAGTGTTTTCCAAGATTGATTTGCGCTCGAGTTATTATCAACTTCGGGTTAAAGATGTAGATGTTTCCAAAACAGCCTTTAGAACCCGATATGGGCATTATGAGTTTCTGGTGATGCCTTTTGGGTTAACCAATGCACCGACTGTGTTTATGGATCTTATGAATAGGGTGTTTAGACCCTACCTGGATCAGTTTATTGTTGTGTTCATAGATGACATTTTGGTGTATTCGAGGAATGAAGCTGAACATGCTGAGCATTTGAGAATTTTTTTACAGAATCTGAGGGAAAATCAGTTGTATGCTAAGCTGAGCAAATGTGATTTTTGGCTTAAGGAAATTTCTTTCCTTGGTCATGTAGTATCTTCTGAAGGCATTAGAGTGGATCTAGCTAAAATTGAGGCTATAGTGAAATGGAAGCCGGCTCGAAATGTGACAGAAGTGAGAAGTTTTCTGGGCTTAGCAGGTTATTACTGTCGCTTTGTGAAAGGCTTTTCAGTTATAGCCGCACCACTCACTAAACTTTTGAGGAAGGGTATAAAGTTTGAGTGGACTGATCGGTGTCAAGCAAGTTTTGATCAATTGAAGAAATTTTTGACAGAGGCTCCAGTTTTGACACAGTCAGTTACAGGAAAGGAGTATGCTATTTATAGTGATGCTTCTAGAGTTGGCTTAGGTTGTGTGTTAATGCAAGAAGGTAAAGTAATTGCCTATGCATCTAGACAGTTGAAGCCACATGAACAAAACTATCCAACCCATGACCTAGAGTTAGCAGCAGTAGTGTTTGCCTTGAAAATTTGGCGAAATTATTTGTATGGGGAAAAGTTTGCAACAAGCATTGGGAACTCAGCTTCGATACAGTACAGCATTCCACCCTCAGACGAATGGGCAATCTGAACGGGTTATTTAGATTCTAGAGGATACAATGAGAGGGTGTGTTTCGGAGTTTGCAGGAAGTTGGGATAGGTATCTACCTTTAATGGAGTTCGCCTACAATAACAGTTATCAAAGGAGCATCGAGATGGCACCATATGAAGCCTTGTATGGCCGAAAATGTAGAACTCCTATTTACTGGACTGAATTGTTTGAGCGCAAAGTTATTGGTCCTGATATTGTCAAAGACACAAAAGAAAAGGTACAAGTTATCAAGCAGAGATTGAAGGAAGCTAGTGATAGACAGAAGTCTTATGCTGATTTGAAAAGAAGAGATATTGAATATCAAGTGGGTGACAAAGTGTTTTTCAAAGTGTCCCCTTGGAGAAAAGTATTGAGATTTGGGAAAAAGGGTAAACTGAGCCCGAGGTTTATAGGCCTATATGAGATTCTCCAAAGAGTTGGGCCAGTGGCATATAGATTGGCTCTTCCTATGGAACTAGCCAAACTTCATGATGTGTTTCATGTTTCCATGCTTCAAAGGTATCGATCAGATGAATCTCATGTGATACCAGTTCAAGATGTGCAAGTACAGCCAGATTTCACTTATGATGAAGAACCTATAGCAATTCTGGCTAGAGAAATTAGACAGCTAAGGAATAAGCGAATTCCACTTGTTAAAGTACTCTGGTAACATCATGATTTACAAGAAGTTACTTGGGAGCCAGAAACAGCTATGAAGGAACAACATCCTCACTTATTCAACACAGGTATGAATTTCGGGGATGAAATTCTTAAGGGGAAGAGAATTGTAAGGCCCCTAACATGACCCTAATTTAATTTGCATATTTTTATGATTAAGTTAAGGGGATAAATTATCATGCTATTATGTTAATTGCATGAAAATAAAATAAAAGAATATGGTTTAATAGTAATTGAGGGTGTAATTGAAGTAAAAAGATATTAATTTGGGGTTAATTTGTAATTATGGCATATTAATGGCCAATTGTGACTAAAAGCATTTAATTATAGGTTAATTTGAAAGAATGATTAATTTGATAGGTTAATGTTTGAAAAAGAGTTAGTGGAGGGGTTAAAGTCATTCATGCAAAGATTTGCAAGGTATTTATGTGACATGCAAGATGTTGAGGGAGTAAAGGGAAATTTTACTACTCATATAAATAGAAGGAATTAGTGGAATGTAAAGGTGGCTGTGTGTGTGTGAAGGAGTCGGCAAATTAAAGAGAGAAAACCAGAAAAAAAAAACATCTTCTTCTTCCTTTTAATTTCCATTGATTTAACTCAAACAATTTGAGGATGATGTTTGTTGATTAATCAAGAGTACAAGGTATTAAATTTAAGGTAATTAAACTATTGATTAAACCCTTCATCATCATCTTCTTCTTCTTTCATTTTGACTGAGAACAATGTAAATATACTGGAAATATATGATGATGGTGATGGTATTTGTGAAGGAGAAGAGGAAGGAAGAAGGAGCAAGGGAAAGGATATTGCTAGAGGTTGAAGATATAGGTTTTGTCAGCCAAGGTATGGGAATTAGGCTGATCATATTGCATGTGGAAAATAGTTGCTGGAAATTGTTATGATTGACAGAAATTAAGATTGCATTTTACGGGTTTTTATCGAAGTGAATTTGGTGAATAGTTTGTATCCTTGCCGAGTCGTGAAGTTCTTCACGAGTCGTGAACTATTGTCCGACTCGTGAAGCTCTTCACAAGTCGTGCATCTATTTATGGGATCATTGGTTTTCACTCGTGAATTTTAGTCCGAGTCGTGAATTATAGACCGACTCGTGAGCTTCTTCACGAGTCGTGATGTATAGCTATTCTTCTCCACTCGTGAAGTCCTTCACGAGTCGTGAGATTTGCCTCATTTGCTTCACTCCTGAAGCTCTTCACGAGTCGAATTCCCCTTCACGACTGAATGACATGTCTAGAATGTTTTGCTCATAAGTTGAGCTATAGAATAGAAAATTGAGTGATTCTTTTTTCATTGGAAAATAGACTTCCATACCTATATTCCATATGAAGAAACCTAAGCTTAAATCTATCTCTAACTACATGTAATCTAGGGTTGAATTCGGACTTGTGTTCTAGACTGTTCAATGTAACAGAAATTACAATTATGTGCAGAATGTTGCTACACTTGATAATATGATTTTAAATTGATTGAGACAGATAGTTGCTTATGTGATAGTAAAGTTAATTGAATAAGGCATGTAATATGACTATCAATGAAGGATTTATACGAATACAGATGCATTCAATTGTGTATATGAATAAAGACTAGTGATGAAATATCTAACCTATACATGTGATTAGTCTTGTGCATGATGGTCATATGCCAAATTGATATATATACACATGTAAATCCTATGACATAAAAGTGCACATATTGACATGTACCTATGCTATAAAATAGGAACTATAATAGTATGACCTTGGCATGTGTATGTGCCCATATGAAAACATGTTGATATGTTGTATAGCACATGACTTGAATGATGATAAAGGTATATATATGTGTTGGAAACATGCTCATAAGAATAAATCAACTATATGCGAATGTACCCACAGGTATGTACATTTATGATTATGTATATGAGTATATGAGCATGTAATTGCCTTATGAGATAGAAGATGAATTAGCATGACTATAAACATGTGAAATGCTTAATGAGAACATGATCAAGTATATGATATGATGATTATATGTCATGCCTATATGCTATGATGCAAATTCTATAGTCATACAGATTTGAATAAGCCAGATGTATAACTTGGCATATGAAATGTGCATATATCTGATTATGCACCAGAGAATTCATAGTTTTATAAGACTATGTATATGTGCACAACATTATACTATGAATACAGTATTAATATGTGAATTGAACACGAATATAGTTCTGCCTGCGATAGAGTTTTAGATGTGGATAGATAGGCGCCTATAGGGAAATTGCAGCTGCCATAGTTTGGCCCGATTGGGTCCATAGTATATATATATGATCCCGTTTGGATCATGATCAGCCCCGTTTGGGTTGATAGGCTACCCCTTTTGGGTATGCTTGACTGGTCCACAGTACAGTTTGGCCCCGTTTGGGTCTATAGATTTGATATCTTCGGATATCCCTCTTTGATACCGATGTGTTTCCATAGTTTCCGTTATCCACCGATAAAGCTAAGGCAGGCTAAACGTTATTCATAGTAATGATCGAAATTAACAGTTAAAGTTATTTGACTAAAGATTGATATTGTGGATTATATTGTTGGTTTACCCACAGGAATTATGTTTCATTTGAATATGTTTACATGGGAAATTACTGTCTATATGAATTATGAATATGAGAATATTTGTTACTCTTTGGGTACAATGTTATGCACATGAGAATATGCTTTATGCTTTAAAGTATATGTTATTGTTGCCATGCTATGTTGGACATGTTGTTTATAGTATATGTATATATTGTATATGTATGTTTTGATGACCTATGTGAGTGGTCATCCATCAGTAGATATTCCCCACTAAGCTTTATAGCTTAGCACGGGTTATTTTATCCGTGTAGGTTCAAATAGCAAGACTTTTGTTGAGGGACGTTCTCTGCATCAAGAAGGGCCAACCATCAACTTATAACCTTGATGTAGGATGTTTTGTATTACAATTATCGTATGTTTTGTATAAAGGCCAGTTATCTTATGATATGTATAAAACCTATGTGGAATATTGTAACTCATTAGTAGTAAAGCTAAGACAGATGTGTGTGCATGTGATATACATAAAGTAATCTTTATATAGTTTAGTATGCATGATAATAGGTATGAAAAGGAAAAAAATGAATAGACTTGTAGCATGAATATAAGCATATGAAATCATATGGCATGATTAATGGCTAAATGATGATTAAATGAACATGTAGTATAAGCATGATTAATACTATTCATGATACATGTGTAATAGGGTTTTTGCATAGAGGGTGCTACAAAAAATGTAAATACGCGAGAAAATAATGATTAGATGAGAAACCATGCACCAAAGATGTCATTTGTGTGATAAAATAATGAAAAAGATGAAGCATAAGACCCTTTGGTTTAAAAAGGGCAAAAATATAATTACACAAGAAAATAAGGGTAAAATCAAAAATTGGCATTAGACAGGTGGTTAAAAGTGTTAAAATAGTCAAATCCGCAAAAAGGGGTAACATCATAAATAAGGAAAAGTTAAGGGATCAAATTGTAATTTTCCATAAAAATATAAGGACTAATTGTAAATTTTGAGATTAAAATGGGATAAAACAAAAATAAACTAAAGAGGACAACGTCGATGTGACTTTGGCATTATAGACGAGAAAAGAAAGGTTTAGGGATCAAAGTATAATTTACTAGTACACGAGTAATTATAAGGATCAAAATGTAAATTTCAGACTAAAATTGAATAGAAGTTAAAGAAGATAAAAAGAATCAAAATTGGAGGTGAACAAAATAATACAAGTAAAAAGGAAAGTTTAGTGACTTAATAGTAATTTACCACTTATGTAAAAAATATATAAGGACAAAAATGAGTAATGGAAGGATTACATGATAATTAAATGAATAAATCTTAAATTAATTAACTATAAGTTGCAAATAGGGGTAAAATGATAATCTTCTTTAAGTAATTTTGTTAGATGAAATTTTGTGCGGTTGTATCCACCACTAAGCAATAACTGTAAGGGCCTAACTTAGGCCCTAGTAGAAAATATGTCTGATTTATTGGTGTTATAATTAATTAATATTTAATTAATTAGTGAAATGAAGATTAGGGTCTAAAGGGCCAAAATGGTAAATTTACACTATGTTATTTATGTGAATAATTAAAGCATGATAATATATTAAGATTGTAATTAAAAGAAACAAGGTAAGTTTGGGGACAAAATTGAAAGTAGGAAAGTTGGGGCAGATTTTAGAATGGAAGAAATAGAGAGGAAGATAAAGGAAACTTTCATTCTCTACTTAACATTTTGGAACTTACATGTAAGAGAGAGAATGAATAATTAGTGGGATTAAAATGTGAGTTTGTCTGCCATTCCAAGGAGAAAGAAAAGCTATATTTAAGTTCATCTTCTTCTTCTCTCACAAAAAACTAGATTCTCTCTCTAGTTTCTCTTTAATTTCTATTGGGGAAGAGGTGAAGAAATGGCTTGTTATGGTTAGTGTTCTAAGGTAACGGGATCTTTTTCATCTCCATCATCATCTTCTTTTTAAATTAGTTAAAGGAATTGCCTGGAGAGAATTTATGGGTATTTATATTTGTAATTGATTTTTTATAAAAGATGAAGTAAACAATAACAAGGGGAAGGAAGTGTTGAAGGATTGAAGGAGGAATTTGGGATTTTGTCAAAGGTATGGCAACTATAACTAAACATGGTTGTGTAAGCATTTGATTATGTGAATGATTAAGATGACAATCTAAAAATGAAGTTTATAGTAGAACATCAACTTTGCATGTGTATATCATAAGGTGTATTTGACTATAATAGATTGAATTCTTAAAAATTAGAGCTTTGAATTTACTGGATGAGTTATGTTGAATTAAGGGAAAACAAAATCCATTTTGTTAGGATGACTTAGCTTAATTTTATCCTGAATAAAATAAGGGAAAACATGTGAAAATCTAAGAATAGTTTCTCATTTTATTCCAATAATGTGTTGCACTATTAACTGAAATTTTTGAAGTTAATTACTTTAAAAAAGTTTTAATGATACATTGTTGGAAACTAAATGTCTTTGATCTATAGTGGGGGTGCAAGATGAATGCTAGATTTGCTAAAACTTAATTATGGGTTTAAACTGTGAAATTCGTATTCCTAGAATAACTACTCTTTATCGCGCTCGCGATACCTGCGGATCTCGTAATGGAGTCCTCATGCCACTTTGAAATTTCTTTCTTCTTCTTTTCCTTCACCTTTGCCTAACTTCTTATGTTGTACTCGAGACACTTGTTGCGCTCACGACATGGGCTTGTTATATTGCCTATTTATACTCTTTCCTTGCTTTATCATCACTCTTAAATTAAATCACAACCAAAACAAGCATATAAGATACTCAAAATCTAAACAAAATACTCATAAAAGATGAATTGTTTCCAGCTCATAGCCTTTGAATTAGTATAAGTATGTTTGAATGCTCATTCTTTTATGCTTGTACAAAAATGAATATAGTTTCCATATCGTAGAACCATCAATAAACTCGAATAACATGTTCATTGTTAAACACATAAAAGACATGGCTTTGATTGTTTACTCAAAATAGTATATATATACACGTATGTTTATATCATTTAGTAATGATATGATGGTATTTGATAACAGTATTGTATATTTATAGTTATTTGTATTGATATACGTGATTGTGGATCTATATGTATATTTATATTTGTACGTGTAAGATTTTACAGTAAAGACATAGTCATGATAATTGAATGTATATGAACATAGTTTAATGCTTGTGAATAGAGTTCATGTGGATTGATAGGTAAGCCTATAGGGATAAGTTGCAGCTACTACAGTTTGGCCTCATTTAGGTCTACAATCATCCTTGTTTGTGACCATAGTTTGACCACGTTCAGGTCCATAAATTTGATATCTTAAGATATCAAAAATTAGCCAAACTGCATCATGCTTTATCTGCGTGAGGGGCAATCATATAACAAAATCCATGGTAAAATCTTCCTATTTCCATTGAGGATTTGGAATGGGATTCAAAAGTCCTGAGGAAAATTAGTGTTTCTCTTTCAATTGTTGACAAGTCAGGCACTTGGAAACATAATTTATAACATCTTTCTTCATACCAAGCCACAAATAAAATTGCTTCAAATCTTGATACATCTTGTTTCTGCCAGGATGCGTAGTAAATACTATGTTGTGAGCCTAATGCAACAATGTTCTTTTCGATTCTTTGTCATCAGGGACACATAATATATTCTAATAATAAACATTCCCATCTTCCTTTATTGCATTCTCAGATTGATTCCCTTCATGTAATGATTGTACAATCTGTTGCAATCTCCCATCATTCTTCTAAGCATCAATCACTTCCTATCTCACATTAGGCCTAGCTTTCAACTAAGATATCAAAGCACCATCCGATTTAAATTTCCATCTACACTATTGTAACATCATAGCTGCCATCATCTTACTACTTAAGGCATCGGCTACCACATTAGCTTTACCCTAGTGGGAATCATCTATAAAGTTATAGTCTTTAAATAATTTTTACCATCTTCGCTATCTCAGGTTGAGTTCCTTCTGAGTCA